>BHFT01023463.1:15775-86033 GCA_004320025.1 Laticauda laticaudata
GGGGGGGGGGGGGGGGGGGGGGGGGTGTTTCCCCCAAACTGGCTGGAGAATTCTGGGAGTTGAAGTCCACAAGCCTTTAAGTTGCCAAGTTTGGAGACCTTAAAGCAGGGGTCTCCAACCTTGACAACTTTAAGCCTGCTGGACTTCAACTCCCAGAATTCCCTAGCCAGCAAAGTTGGCTGGGGGACTCTGGGAGTTGAAGTCTGCCAGGCTTAAAAGTTGTCAAGGTTGGAGACCCCTGCCTTAAAGGAAAAACTGCCCAAGTTGAGGGGGCGGTCGCTTTAGAACAGAAGTATCCCACCTTAAAATATTTATGGACTTCAACTCCCACAATTCCCCAGCCAGCGAAGTCCACGCATCTTCACAGTTGCCAAGGCTGGACACCCCTTGCTTGAGAGCTGGGCAGATGAAGGATTTTCGCTTTTGGTAGCTTTGCTTTACAATGCGTTACTTAAAACTTGTGTGGTTTTTTTTTTTTTTTAAATTACATGTTTAAGGACTGCACTTAGCTAAAGTTGTTTCTTAATGTTGTTAGCAGTGGTGTATTAACCATTAAGCAGACTAAGCACCTGCTTAGGGCACCAGGCCCAAAGGGGAGCACCACAAAGTTGAGAATATGGCTTTGTTTGTATGTATAAAGGAGAGGGGTACCAAGATTTGTCAATGCTTAGGGCCCCAGTGAGTCTTAATCCGCCACTGGTTGTTATTAGTTAATGCAATTAGACTGTGTAACCACCCTTTGAAGATAAATAACATAATTAAATGTAAAGGGTAAAAACATTGCAAAAGGCACTTACCTACTACAACAGCATAGTTGGCCACTCTTCTGAGTTCCAGGGCAACTGCATATAAGACAGAAAACTCTCCCTCCAATGTATTATTAAAGAACAGTTTAATATGCTTTGATTTTCCTCAGGCAGTACATGAACACCTGTTAAAGGAATTATAATTACAATAAAAATCCATTTCCATATGTGAAGTGTTGACTCAGGCAATTACTGCTTTCAGTGGCACCCATTTCACTCAAATGAGCCAATGACAGAAATATTTTATTTTCTCCAAAAGAATGAAGGAAGACAAGAGGTTAGCCTTGCTGCCACCATCTGGCCTTACGCAATCTGACCAATTTATGCTTTTAAACACAAAGTCATGTGTATCAGTATGAATTAGAAGGAACCACATTTTCTGAGGAGTACGAGTAATTTTCCAGAGGGACTTGTAGTGTGGAATGGATTAAATGTTTTGTTATTGCCCCTGTGCAGCATCTTTCACTGTATTATCAAAAAGTTTTCCTGAGTTGGCCAAGCGTGCTTAGTCCTCTCTGAGCAATTGGTAGGATTTTTATATTTGGTAGTTCTTGGTGTTTTCTAAAAAATTTGTCTTGAATGCAGGCTGCATATTTGTCTCATAAGAATTCATGACATAAATGGTTATGGAAGAGAGACAACTTAGAGATAAACTTGTCACCTACCAATGTTAAAGACTACTGCACAGGTTTCATTTCTTCAACAAATAAATAATACTTCTTCACAAAATAATTTTGCAGCAAATGCATTTAGTTGTTTAAATGCTAGGCAATACTGATTCTTCCATAATAGCACAAATACAGGGATTTGGCTAATTAAAACAAAGATCTTAAATTCTTCCAGAAAGTTGAACCTGGGTTGTGCTTTTTTGGGGGGGGGGGAGTTTAATTGGTAATCTATCAACAACCGCTCCAAAGAATTGGCCAGGAGATTTGAAGATATTCCTTTCATTTACTTTATTCTTCAATCCATACCTGTATGTTTTGCTTTGGGTTTTTTTCCCAATAAAAACTTTTAAACTAAATGCAAAGGTTTATAAATAAGGGAAAATAATTTCAATTTATTTAGAATACTTATTTAAAAAGCAGTCTAAAATGGCTAGTAAAAAAAGACTCAGTTTTTCTTTTTGTCTATGTAAATATAAAGTACATAGAACACAGTTACATGTGGTCTGTGGAATTTGGAAAATGATTTTTCTGTTGAAATCCTCAGTTAGCCATCTAATTTTTTTTCTGTCTACAGTAACAAGGGTACCGTGCTTAAGCCTTCAACATCTGATTTTTCTTTGATAGATACATATTTTACAGAAAGTGCTCACTTTAGACATGTAATGTTCACCGGGTTTCCAGGTTCAAGCAGAGGGCAGAAAAAAGGTTTTTGCAAAGCTTGCTTTCTTGATGTACATAATCCAGTTCAAAATACTAGAATGGGAAAAATTCATCTAGTATCAATGTGACCATTATAAGCAGAATCAGACATCTATAGCATGAAAATGAACTTGTATTGTCAGTGAAGGATAAATGTTTAGCTACAAAACTGTGCCATGATGAATTATTAACATTACATTGTTCTGTTGAAAGAAAAACAAATGATATTTTTCCAATCATCAGCACTAAGAAAAATTGATGATTTTTCAGAATCTCACAATACAACAGTTTAATCTTTAAACAGTGTGCTTTTTTCAGTGCTGGCAGCTTTGTATCCAGTGATAAAAAGCAAAATGTAAGAACTCACTAGGGTTCTTGCAAGTCAAAACAACAATTTGGTATGCATATTTCTGTTTCGTAAGTCAAAACAGATACACATTCCTTCCATGACATAGGGTTGTTTCTTTACTGTAAATGAAAGAGATAAGATAGGGAGCAGCTCTCAAGTCCAAAAGGTCAACTTTACCATTTGGGAAAGTGAGGCTCTGGTGTTAGAAGACAGACCTGAAAATACCACTATATTCCTTCTACCATCTTGCTATCTTCAGATGTTTAGAAATAGGCTGCCCAAAGTGTCATTGTCCTTAATAGTAACAAATCCCATTGTTTTCAAAACAACAGATTTGCATACTTGCATCTCACCTTATTCACAAGGGCCAAACAGTGATTTAAAAAAAAAATTTAAAAAAAGATTGTGACTCTTTTGTAAATTCTATGCATATTTGTTCAGAATGTCTTCCATAGAGTCCAGTGACACTCCAGGATAAGCATGGAGAGGATTCCAATCTTCAAGCTAAATGAGAAATAGTGAGACAAATTTATGTCTGCTTGAAAAGCTGGTGCTGGAGAGGAGTAGAATCCCAGTTGGAACAGCACTCTGATTCTAAAAAATAGGTTGCAATCCTATTTTGTTGTGTAGATCCCTATTATTACTTCCAACCTTGTATTTGCACAAGCAAATTTTCCCCAAATATGATTTCAGTTATCTCAAGGGATTAATCTCTGATTTGCACCTAATTTTATATGACTGAAAGGTGTGCCATTCAATGGAGGAATCTAATTTGGAACAATAGCAGATTGTGGATCATCTCTCTCTACAAAAATAAGAATGAAGGCTTTCATGGAAATTTAGTCTCCATCTGTGTATCTTTTACCCCATGACTGTAAGAGAAAGTTAGATAGGTACATGTGCTTAAAATCTTAATTTCATTCTCAGATATTTTACTGTTCTAAATCAAAATGAGGAATGGGGAGGAGGACTTTCAAATATTGCTGAATTACAACTCCCTGAAAACCCAATCAACAAGGCTAATGGGTGGTGTTGAGGAACACTATGAATTGTAAATCAGGAGCATATGGAGGACGACAGGTTCCTCATTCTTGTCCTGTATATGTTTTCTGTGACCAAAATGGCAACTCTTCCTGAAATGGAAAATTCACAAGTAAAAGTTACATATCAGAATCCCAGACTGTACTGAGTCCTGACCTAGCAAATACCTAAAGGTTTTTCTTCACTGCTGAATTGAGCATCCATCCAGAACTCAGAAGAAAATTATACCAACATTAAATTTGCTCTCCCCAATGACGCTGATCTCATTTGTCTATAATCTTTGTTTTAGATCACTTTGATCATTTGACTTCCACTAATGTAATGGATACCAAAGGCTAAGTATTTATATATCCCAAAATTACTCTTGCATGGTGTCAGAGAGATTTTAAACTTATTTCACTCATAATATGAAAGCAATGACAACCAAACATAATATTTCCAGAAAAGATGATGCTAGGGTATGTTTGTGCCATAATTAGGTGCAAGTATGAACAGAGCTCTAAGGTTTTCAATATGCTTATTCATCTTTATAAAAGGAATATTGTTCAATTAGAAGGTGGATAGGATTGCAGTGATGCTCCAATATTTTTTCAAGTCTTGTTTGAGCTCTCTCTCCAACCTTAAAGGTAAAGAGAAAATCTGCTATATAGTTCTGGCAATGCTGTCCCAAGGCTTTTAAAACATTTGAGCATCCGCACTATTTTTGCAAGATCTGGATGAGTCCTGATGCTTTTTTGTATCTCAAAAATATGCTAATTAATTTTGCATTTTAATATTTAAGGAAAGTTGGTTATTTTGTCTTGAGAAGCTTATTATCCTTTATTTTATAATCTGCTTAAAGCTTCATGTTATGAAGAGAAAGGCTGCTATTTTAACAGTATCATTGCCTTCTGAAATTGTAACAACACAACTCTACTTATGAGGACATCTCTGTAGGACTAAATTTGGAGAATCATGTTTATTTTTAAAATATGTTCTTCGAGATCCCCTCTGGCCACTATGCATCTCTCTGGTTTTCTTTCAGATAAGAAATGTTTTCTGTTTATAGCAGAGAATTTTTCAGGATTGTCAGATATTTAGAGAAGATGTCAACATTTCCCGTGTTATCATTCTATGGTAAAAGAGGAGTATTAGGGCTTCCTGCCTTATAAAGATCAAGTTCTCTGCACAATTTCATTGGAGTGCTGAAAATCTGGCAACCAAAGTCGATGCTAAGATGAAAATACAGATAAATGAAAATTAGAAGAATGACTTAGACTGAACTATCTGGTTCAGCACTATGTTCAACGGAGTTGGTATGTATTCAGGAAGCTCATAAACAGGTTATGAGAGGCCCTCTTCTGAGCATCATAATAATAGAAATTGCTGCTAAAATCTGCTTTTCTTAGAATATATAAACAGACAGATTGGGTCCTTTGCATCAAGGTCAGTTCTATCAATGGATCAACTATAACTTCAAGAAAACAACTAATTTAATAGTATGTTACCAATCCTTGGTCAAAAAGCTATGTGTTATTTGAACCACTTATTTTCTGATGTTTGATAGTTCCTTCTTGAGAACAGTGAAGTATGATAATTGTTTAGTAATCTCTTGAAGTCAAAATATGTTTCTTTTCATCACACACACACCCTGACATAAAGGATTTGGAGAGATAAGTTCTAGATAGTCTTTGCCCCCTGGTTTGTTTTTTTTCCATGAAGCTACAACATGTTCTTAAAAGATCATGGATGCAAAGTCAGGACAATATGTTTTATGTTCTGTTCTGTGAATTTGGACCTAGAAACAGCAATCTCTGCAGGCATTCCTTTCAGTTTTAGTTCCTCTGAGAAGGAGGAACTTTGTGAGGAAGAGATCAGTGAAGAATCTGGCATATTTCCTTTTTTTTTTTTTTACATGCATCACTGTGATGGGTTTGTGATATTCTAGTAGTCACTCTTAAATATCACAATTATCTTACATTTCAGACAAAGCAAGTTTCTCATGTGCTTCTCATAAGTTGATGACCTCTGAATCTCTGGGATTGTGCATGTGTTGGTTGAAGGTTCCAATCCAACACGTTCAGAACAGAAGAAATCATATTGAGAAGCTAATTCTATCAATCTGCCAAACTGAGGGTCCAAACTGCATTTTGTATCGATAGCATCCTGTTCTGTGATGGTTCTTCCATTCTTTTCCTAGAGTTGAGCCTCATAATGTGATTAACCAGCTCAGCTAGAAATCTTACGCACAATACATGAAGCATAAATGCGTTTAATCTTGCTTTAGGTTCCTAAGTCTAATGAACAAATCCAGGCCATTTGTTTGTTTATGAATCCATTTATTTTTCTTTTTACCACCCTGTAATCCCTTCAGGGTAGACTTGGGGTGGTTGAATGGAGCTAATGTTACTGGTCAGATGCTTTAGCAATCAAAATGTAACATTAGCTTCACATGTGGTGGAATTCCCTAGGTCCCTCTATAGTTTCTGTAGCTTTTTATTATGCATCATATCCCCCATATATTGCTAAAATCAAGACCAGAAAGAGGAAGAATGAAGAGAAACTTTGAGGTCACTTCACACAATTCTGAATGTGAAATTACGTATATGACTACAGTGTAAGAAGCTTATTAAACTAAGCTATCATAGACATGGTAAAAAATATTGGGACCAGGTGAAATGTGGTTAAAGAAGACTTTCATCCATGTGCTGTCTTTCAGGCTTTGGAAAGGATTGGGCAACTTCATGGAGAAACAAAAACAATAATGTTTATCCTCTTCCTGCTGTCTGATTCCTGACATAGCTCACCAGCCAAATCACCAAGCCCATTTCTCACCTACATCCAGATCTGACTCCAGACTGAGATGGATCCAGTTAATCTATTCCATCTAGAAATCCTTGGTGCTATAGTATCATTATACATTTCTCCATTAGATTAAAAATAATAGATTGGACATGGGACTGCATGGTGCTGGTCACAATCCAATCCTGACCTAAGAATGATCAGACTCACTGATTGTTTTTAAGGTCATATACGTATTTAGAATTATTGGAATAAGGTCAGAAGGGAACTGATCTGTTTCTGCTCACCTTAATGGCAGAGAAAATTTTTGGAAAAGATGTGGCCTCATTTTTCATTGTTATCCCCCAAACTGATGGATTTTAGCTTTGAGTCCCATTGCCAAAGTTGGAAAAGGGAAATTTTCCTCACTTCTGAAATTAATATCTGTAACAGCAGCTATAAATAAAACAATCTCTTTATGTAGTTATTCCAAGAAAACACTCCCATTTCTTTCTTTCCAGAAAGAAAGAATGCAAGAATTTGAGGCATATAGCTGAATCTTCAAGTAATTTTGACCAAATAAAAATTAACAGTTTTGAGACTTGTAATCTGGTTAACATCCTCCCAGCAAAATCCACTTTTAAGCATTTCTTTCTTATACCTAGACACTGCCTTGAGCATGCTGATATCTCCCTTTTGTTTCTTAGGGGCCACATCTTGGGTTTTTTCCTCCATTTTTTTTCTTGATTTGCATAGGCTGGTCATATGGAAGTTGCTTGATCATATGGAAGTTACTCGAGTTATTGACATTTATTTCAGTGTTCCTCTGTGGTGACAGCTGGAAAGAACAGGGTACTGTAATATTAGAACTTAGAAGAACTCTTGAAGATGATCAACTGATAGAACTGGTAGAAGCAACCTGCAGAGCTGAATGTTATCATGTTGTTGCTCTTACTTACCCTTGACAATAAAGCCAATGCTTCTACCAGAAATCAACCAAATCTATCAGGAATTTTCATCACTGAAAGAAATAGAAAGCAAGATGTAATCTTTCTTATCGGGGAATTTGGCCAGAGTGGAACATAAGAGCAGCTTTCAGAATTATGACTTGTAAAACTAGAGACTTATATAATAAAGACACTATACCCTTTTCACAGCATGCAGCTCTAGTCTCACCTTTGGATGAACTGTGGAAAATATATATTATGAAATAGTTCACTGTCTCACGCATTGTAAAGCCTGTTAAGGGATACCACCAGCTTTACAAGCATGTGGTCTGTTAGCCTTGTACAGCTAATTGCTACCATGATGTTTGAAATGTTTGAACATGACAGAAAAATGGAAGAAAATAACCACCCTATGCATGTTGACAGTTGGAATGTGTGAAAGCTCTAGGCATGGTGGGAGGAACAAGAAAATTAACCTTGCTTCTCTCTCTAGGTCTTCTCATCACCTCCCTCACAGAGAAGTACAGCTGTCACAAAGACTTTGCTCCGCCTCTGAGTTTTATTTTGAATCTTCACATTTTAAAATTGGGAGTATCTTTCTGTAGACAGAGGAGATGCTATGTCAATGCAAGCACTTCATATTTGGAAAATGACAAGACTGGGGAAATAGGATAGTAAAGCTCACATGCCATGTCTCATTTGCAATTGATGCATACAAACAATGCATGTTGGAACATCTGAAAAAGGTTCACATTATTAGTCAAAACAGTCACCAAATTATCTCCAAGTCATAGGTCAGGGGTGTCACGTTTTCATCATGTGACATATCGTGGCTTTTTTTTCCCCCTTCACTAAAACGGGTGGGCATGGCAGCATGTGACTCATCCAGCCCACATGCCACATGTCTGACACCCCTGTCCTAGGCCAATAGTTTAGTATCTGTCTCTTCCACAGGCATACCAACCTATGTTTAAGATGGGAAGCTGCCTTAAAGAAAAGGGTAAAGGGTAATGGAAAAGAAGGAAGGAGAGGAGAGGAAAGGAAAGGAAAGTTTGGATGCCCAAGATGTGGTCATTTCTGAATAGACAGGCTCCCAGGGTGAAGAGGGTAAAGAAAAATGGGGGAGTTGTTTTTTCCCCTTTAATCCTTACTGTGCTTTATCAGAGAATCTTTATACATCCCACTTACATCTGTCTTCAAAAGGACGAAAGAGAATCTAACATAACCTCAAAAAGAAGCCTGTTATATGAACACAACGAAATTTTCTCTTCTGCCTTTTTCCTTTATGTATGCTTGTTATAATAGACTGATGAAACCTACATGTTCTCTGCTGAAGTATAATAAATTCTGACCTTGAATTTTAATGGAAAGGGGGAAAAGAATAAAGCTTTTGTACAGTTAGTAATGTTTCAGTCATTTCAGGCAGAAGAACTCACAAGTAGAATGATGTCCAACTCTTATTCCCTTGTTCCAGCCAGCTGAGGATTCTTTCTGAAAGATTGTGTACATATTTCTTCTCCCCCAGATACACAACATTTGGGGGGCATTGAGCATTATATTGGGCTCAGGATGGATTGGGAGGCAGTGGTGGGAGAAGTTTAGAGAGATTTTCTTGTTTTTCTACTTTATAACTTTATTCTCAGACCTGCCAATATCCCTCTTAGAAGCTCTAATTTGCTGCATTGGCTTCATCATTCAACAGGTGAGATATTGCTATTTCAGTATTGTGGCAAAAAATGTTGGATCAAATTAGACAAAATGCAAAACCTGATTGGCCATGAGAACTGTTTGCTAGACCGTGGACCTGAGACAGTCTTGGAACATACTCTGCTACATTATTTTCTGCTAACCTCCTAGTTGGTACATTTTTTTTTTTTACTGCTGAGCATGCTTGCTCGTTTGTTTATTTGCTTGATTGATTTTGTAATCTTCTTTTTAGATCTCAGAGTGAGTATATCAGAGGTGGTATTCAGCAGGTTCTGGCCAGTTCTGGAGTATCGGTAGCGGAAATTTTAAGTAGTTCGGAGAACCGGCAAATACCACTTCTGACTGGCCCCGCCCCCATTTATTCTCTGCCTCCCAAGTCCCAGCTGATCAGTTGGATCTTCTTTTGTTGCCCTGCACAGGAAAACAGAGAAAGCAGGTTAGTGGGGTGGGGAGGGAATGGATTCTGCAGTATCCTTCCCCTGGAGTGGGGAGGGAATGGGGATTTTGCAGTATCCTTCCATACCCACAGAACCAATAGTAAAAATATTTGAATCTCACCACTGGAGTATACATAGTTTCCCCATTAGGTGGGCAGATAACAATTGTCCCAAAGTCACCCTCAAGCATCCATGGTTGGGGATGATTTGATACTGGATCTTCATGCTTAATCCTAACTGTTTTGGGTTTGTTTCCCCTGAGATTTCCCCTTGATTTTGCATTCATACAAGCCTTGCGATTCCTACAAACATGCCACCACCTCCCTCCTATTGTAAATAGATGCTGCTGGGTCAGCTGCACAAGACCTTATGCTTGGGGAATTGAGCTGGCTCTTGGTGTGCATAAAAGGCAGTTCCTTGATTTTCTATAGCAGCTTACAAATACTTAATTGACTGTAACACTCCTTGCAATCAATCAGATCACAGCTAAGGTGCTATCAGTTCAGGACATTGTGCAGTATGCTGATGCACGTATGGTATGCATGTATACATGTGGTGTTTTGTGCTAAAAAGATCCTTTAGGGATTCACATCAGCAGAAGGAAACCAGATACATTACCAATGTATTGACTCCTCCCACCCCCCCAAACCTGAAAGAATTTGATTTCTGATTCTACTTTCCTCATTGGAATCACTTTCCTCCTCGTGACACTTTAATGTATGATATAACATATTAAAACCCTGCTGTGGAGCTTCTGAACAATGACCACATTTACTACAGTTTCCAGGAATGGGAAAAAATTGCTCTGCTGAAATACATCTAGTCCAGATTTAAACCTCAGCAGCTGTTTAAAAAAACATCAAATGAGCAATCCTAGTCCTAGGACAGAAGAATCAACTTATTAGGAAGGTCATTTCTAGCCTCTCCTTCAATGGACATAATGCCATCTAATGCCAAAGGGCTTCAGAAGGAAAAGTTATTTTTAATTAAGCCACAGTAGATGAAGAGCCACAATATTATTTTGGAATGAGACCTATTTAAAGTATTACATCATTGCTATGGCAACAGTGAACTGTGCTCAGCAGATAGAAAGATACATATTGTAGGCTAATGAGCGTTTGAGGAAACTTCCATTTGATTATGTTCTGAACAATTACTTTTGCCATACTTTTTACACAAAAGATAAAAAAAACTATAGTAAAAAGCACCGTGGGGCAATTTGTCCCATATTTAAGAGGTATACAAAGCAATGCAGTTCTGGGAACAAGAGGGAGCAGCATATCCATTTCTGGGGTCTAGGCTAAAGGTGAAAAATGAGCCAGGCAAAAAAGGAGAAAATCAAGTTTGACTTCAGTTTCTGATGAGTGATAATCACTTTCATTATCGGGTTGTATCCAACATGCCCTGCAGCTTATTTTTTTTTACTGCCAGTTCCCCATGACATTGTCTTTTATCCATCCATCCTCCATCCTGAGGCAAATTATTAAATTATTCTTAGCTATTCTGTGGTAGTTATTTTTCTATTATGCTGACAGCAATCCAAGATAACTCAGATGGGTACACTATGCTTCCACAGCCTGTCCTTGAGGAAGTCAAATGACCCCATAAGGTGGAATCCACCTGGCTCGATTGGCTACTTTAGCCAGGTATGAATAGACCTCCCTCTGGTCCTTGGATACTGTCCTCTGGCTTAAGCACTGTATGTGTCTAGTACTCTATCTCTCCAATCTCCAATTCTAGGGATTAGTTAATTTGTAGGATTGGAGAGCTGTCTGGGTGACATACCAAATGAAGAAGGAAAGTTGACTTTCCCACCAGTTGTCCCATCCTATGGATCAGCTGACTTACAGAATTGAAGACATGGTGGCTATGAAAATGCCTCCATTTATGATGTCCTTTCTTAGCCTAGCAATTGAGTCTGCTCTGGGGAGCTGCTGAATGTTGACAGCTCTTTTAATCTCTGCAACCAGATGCGTTTATGAGGTGGTTGAATTTGGAACAATTCTAAATTAATGGTTGAATTTGGAACAATTCTAAATTAATGGTCAAAACAAGCCCATGGAGGCTGCTATTGGGAAGAGCTGCTGGGAAACATCCAATTTTTTGAACTGTTGCTGGTACTGCAACTTAAGACAGGGAAGATGGGTGCTCTCCCAGTCCTGCACTGCATCCAGGATAAAAGGAACTTCCTGGGTAACAATGGTGAGTTTGACAAGTGTGCTTTACTGCATACAATATAAACCAGTTCCAAAGAATCTCTCTCTAGCCCATTCCTTTCACTGCTATCCTAATTTTCAGTTGGGTTCCTGTTGGCTGATAAGGGCTAGAAACTGGAAGAGCAACACAATCAGAGATAATAATATTTAAAAAGATAACATTTTAATTCAGAAGTGAGGAAAGCCTTTATGCAAGATATGAATTGTAGTGAAGATCAACTGCATGAAGATGGCAGGCATACTCTTGTGAAGTGTGTCATATAAATGTGTTTAGTATGTTCAGAGAGAATTATTGCCAAGTAGGAAGAACTCCAGGATTAGAGTAAAGCACATTTTACTCTACTTTACTTATTCACACAAAAATTCTTTCATTTTTACAGTGCAATAGTTTACAATGCACTCTTTCTAAAGTCTCAACATCTTTTTTTACATTATGGTGACCAAAACTGGATGCAGTATTCTAAGTGTGATCTTACCATGAGATCTTGATTCTATCCCTCTGTTAATGCAGCCTAGTCCTAGGGTTGGATTAGAAGACATCCAAGGTCCCTTCCGACTCTGTTATTCTGTTTATTCAACTAACTATGGTTAAAACAAATCACGCCTTAACATAATGTATAAATATATATATAAATGTATATATATCTCCAACTGTTGTTTAGGTTCAGCAAATGAAAAAATAAAGAACAAATGGGTGAAACGGAGTGGGAAATCCTACAGTCAGAGCCAAAAGATGCAGAATAAAGATAAAAGGCAGCTAATTTCATCCTCCCCCCCCCCTTAATTCTCTGAACTTGAAAGAGAAATGAAGTACAGTACAGTCTTGATCAAAGAGGAAACTGAGACTCAAGAAGTCAATACCTCACCACTAAACTTGGTTTTCAATCTTGCATTAAGTGGATTTTTTGAGCCTTAACCAGAAACTACTGGGATACCAGTTGCATATCTAAATGTCAGCATATTTATTTAGAGGCAGTGTAATTCAGTTCAATTTAGCTGATTCAATGTGTTTAAAAATAAGATTTTAAGACTGCTTAAAGTTGCAGCTTAAAGATAGGTAACTGTAATTAACTAATATTAATTATTCTACCCATAACAAAAAGCCCTGAAGTTTTTAACCCATGGGAAATCAACTGTCATGTATATTTTTCCTGTGCCTGACAGGAAATACATAAAGTAGCAAGTTCTGGGTGTGGCTTTCCAGATTTCAGGGAAAGAGAGTTTCTTAGTCTTACTGTTGGGTATCAAGAGTCCAAACTTGGATCTTCTACATTACAAATCCATGTCTGGATTTCTTGTCTAAAAGATCAGCACTTCCGATATTAGTCTTCTATTTCCTATAAAAGTCTTCTATTTTAGTTACTATTCTATTTCTTCTTAATATATACAGATTCATCACTACTATTCTAGAATTTTTCTACCTTGTCCCCATTTCACTATAGAGAGGTATGTATGTGTATGTGGGGTGTCAAACTTGATTTCATTGAGGGCCGCATCCAGGTTGTGGCTGACCTTGAGAGGCTGGGTGGGCATGGACAGGTGAGTGGGTAAGGCCCGGTGGTCGCAGCTGACTGGATGGTCATGACTGGGGTGGGCGTGGCCAGCTTGACATTGCTTGCATTGGGGGTGCCCATGTTGGCCCGAGCGGCGCTGGGGATATCCATTGTCTCCAGTGCACGCCCAGGGGGCAGGGCACGGTTAGCTCCTTGCTGGCTCCAGGGCAGTCCTGCGGATCTAAGGCTGACTGTGTTCTGGTCCAGATGACCACCACCAAGTTGTAGATCATAACCTGGCCAGCCTGGGCCGAGGAACATGGGGCTGGTCCTTTGCTGTTTCTAGGACAGCCTTTTGGACCAGATCTAACCACATGATGGGCCGGATCTGCTCCACGGACCTTGAGTTTGATACCCCTGCTTGAAATCAGGATTTTCCAAATGCCCATTATAACAACATTCTCAAATTTGAATTAAATGTTCAATTCTCTCTTTAAAGCATAAAAGAGCAACAACAATGATAGCTTAGGCTGCTGTAAAGAGGTTATTCTTTTCTTGTTGGCAATATTTTAATTCCTTGGGGATAAAGCCATATCAGCAGTTTGCCACAGCTGTGGTAATCATTTACACAAAGTTTGCTTAAGAATTTTTACACTTTAAGCACACAGTACATGATGAGTTTATCCCTGTTGGTAATTTCACTTCCCAGGGATGTTTAGATTGGGGTCAGAGAAATGGAAACACTGTTTAAAACTAATGCTTCATTCACACATCATGCTAAGCTTGAAGCTTTGAACCATGGGTTGTTGAGTAATTGTTATTTGCTGTATTTACATGCCTCATTCCTTAAACCATGGGTTACAAATTGCAGTAAACAAAACACTTACTGCATTATGCATTATGCATTATAGTGATAAGTGAACCTCTCCAAGTTGATTTATCCTGGATTATTTTATCACCCTTAATGTGAATATCCCACACATATGTAAGGCTTGTTCTTAATTCAGGAGACAAACACTTATACAATTTATAAGCGCCCAACTTACTACAGGGTAAATACCACTTAACCATGATAAGATTTATTTCCAGTAGCTGAAATGAGGTAAGAATTTGTAACTGTATGACTCTAGCAGTAGAGCACCAAAACAGTGTCTCTTAAGCCATAAGAATAGTCCTTAAATAGTTTTTACAGTATATACAGATATATGCCCTAAACTGAGTGAATAATTGTTGATATGTGTGAAATTGGCAGAGATAGAAATTCCTTCTGCCTGCTGGGAAAAGGAGATTTTCCCCGATTTTTGTCCTACAGACATATTGGATTAATCTCTTATCATCCCTTTAGTAATAAAGCCAATCCCTGATAAATTAGATCCTTTCTTATGTGATATAATTTGTCTTAACCTTCCTCCCCCATTTCTCCTTGGCAAACTATGCTTTTAAACATTATTTTTAGAGATTAGAATTTTATTCCTGCTGAGAAGTTTCCTGACATTCTCTGGTGATCTATTACTTTGATTTGGATGCATACAACTGGAGAAAGTCCAGAAGCACCATCTGTCCAGTAGAGGTCTTCTTCCTGATTAAGCCAAGCTGCTCCTTTCCCCTGTACATAGCAAAGAAAGCTGAATTGCTGGCTTCATCCTTACACTCAAAATTTTTATGGCCTTCTTTAACGAATAGCAAATGTTTCTTTTTTGGAGTCATGGTTTTATACATTGTCAATTTTCCATCAAGTCTGTACAGAAGCAAACTCTCTGTATAGAATCAATCCCTAGCAGTTGCTTTGTCAAGACAAAGAGCAGCTGTTGAGCTTAAACAACCAGCATTTAACTGTGAAAAGCAACAACAACAAAACCCTGCAGAAATTATACCCTTTCTAATTTAAAACATCTCTGCTGGAGAACACTCAGGAAATGACAATTATTTTTCATTCACTTATTGTATCATTCGGTTAAATGATTGCTTTGCTAAACTTTCAAAGATATCTCTTTCATTGTCCCAAATCTTAACCAGGCAAGGCTGTTTTAATGTAGAAGAAGCTATTGGAGATGAGAACTACAGCTGATAAATTTGCCTATAGGAGATATTCCTTTTACAGTTTTGAGTGAGGCTCCTGACTATTATTAATTATCAAGAAAAAAAAATAAGCTAGATCTTCTGGTGTTATTTTCTTAAGCAACGGTCTATATATTTGGTTCCTCCTAGATTATTTTTTGAAGTTTATAACAATAAGTAAACAGTTGCAAGAGACAGCAAAGTATTTCTTTTCAGCAGTTTCCTATTCTGAAATAGATTTGATTAAAGGAAGATTTATTAGTGTATCTAGGAAAGGGCCTAGAGGAATAAATTAGATTGATGTAAAAATTACAAACCTGGCAACTTTGCTTTCCTTGTTAATGTAATTGAACTTCACAGTGAAAGTTTACAAATCCCATATGGATGCCAATTCTGTCTATTTGTTAGCATAGGGATGGGTTTTCTAGTTAATTGGAATCTCATTTGGTTCACTGAAAAATTAATGAGCTACATCTTAAAATGTAGCTGTTGAGGTATCCGGTATGTCCAAATGAAATTTTATGCAAGTATTTATCCAGCTAACCATATATAATTTTCTCTTAGGCTAATGTTTACCTTGAGTGACTCCAGTTGGTGGGATATTCTGACTGTTCTTGCTATTAAGAAATAATGTCTGCTTTCCTTTAAATAAATGTTCGTAAAAAAAGGCTGCAACTGATTCTGGCATGGAACAATCCCAAGGAACTGCAATGCTACCTACACTTACTTACGGTTAAGTTCCCATAAACTCAGTGGGACCTATTCAGAGAAACCATGGCAATATTGCAGAAGGCCAGAACAATAGCTACCTCCCAAATATTTTTAAAAATCAAAGGCAACCCAAATATGTTTAATAGGCACCCTCTTTCTTGTGTATTCAATGGTTCCCTTTGTGTACTACTATGGAATTTTCATTAGAAGTTTCTCCAGTATTTATACTTAAGATGAATTTTAGCAGCAGGAGCTTCTGGACAAATATGATCCACTTAGGCACCACTGAGTTATTTCAAAGTGTGAGCAGAACCGAAGTCATGTTGGATGACCCATTGAATTAAATAAGGAAGTGTGTCTCAAACTCAGTAGCTCTGCTAAATAAGAAAGTGTTCCAGTTTGTGCACAAGAGAAAAAAACAAGATAAGGCTAGAACAATGGGGAATTGTAATAAAGTGCTGCGATGTCAGAAACCGTGTAACTGCTTTTGCTAGATAAGGAGCTAGTATGAACCTTCGAAATATATGTGTCAATTTGAAAACAGAAAGAATGTGAGCCAAGCCCTCGTACGAGGGGGCGGACAGTTAGGGTATAAAAATGCTGCCTGAATTTTGCTCTGTGTTCCTTCAATGCCTGAGGGAACCCGTCTCTGCAGACACGTGAATAAAACCTTGTTTTCCTTGGATCAACGAATCTTTTGGTGGTTTTTTTATCTGCTTCCACCTCACAAAAGTGATCAAACAATTGAAATAAGAGGTGAATATCTCTCTGAAGGGACTAAATGTATGTTTTATTAAGAGCTAAAATATAGTACAGATTTTCTGAATTGTGTATCTTTCAAACACGTTGGGATTTTTAGTCCCAGAATTCCTAATTTATACGGTTGGTATCGGGTTCAGATATTGTGTCCTAGTGAAAAGGATCTGCTTGATTTCTACTCAGCTTCAGCCATTTTTATATGCTGAAAATATATTGGGGTAGGGGGAAAGGATAGTGAAACAAATCAAATGAAGTATTAGTCCAATGTGCTTAGACCATCTTTAAGTGGAGAAATACAAGCTGGTAATTAAGAAAATTGTGGATTTAATTTAGATTAAATTCAGTGAGCAATTATCATACATGGTATGAAAAATCCAGATATTTCAAGTTCTTGCTTCCTTTTTACACACATCTAATGCAACCAATAATGATAAATCATAACTGGAAATTACTTTTTGATGCTTGGGCTGCAGGTTTCAAAGGAGGCCTTTGTTTCATATTTTACTTTTTTAGACATGTTTCTGTATGCTATACATCTTATGAAGATCAGTTCCAACTTTTGGGTGTTTCACATCAAGCATCACTTAGTAAGCTGTATCTAAATTTCCGCCAGCTCAGACATCAAGGGTTGGATTAAGTGCTAGAGATATAAATTCTTGTGAATGCTTTATTCCTTCTGTTGGTTTAAAACAAGTTATTATTCAAAATGCTTTGGGAATTATACTGAAATTGGATAGCCTGCCTATGTGATATTAATAGGCCAGCTTTCCAAACACAGAAGATATGGCTATGCAGTCAGTAATATAAAAGGATGCAGCATTCTTGAACTCTGCAAAGGATTTTAAATAAGCTATAAGCTCTTCCACATGTGTTGGTACATCCCCCAAATACACTTACTACTTATGGTGACATTCTTTGCAAGAGCATCAGGTCAGGATTTCACACATCATTGTTTTGACAAAACTGGGACACAATCCCAGCCAAAGTATCTAGTAAAGATCTATTTTCAAAATTTGAGTAGTTTCTTAGAAAGCCTTTCACATCTCTCCATTTTGGAAAGCTAACAATTGGTAAGACACCCTTGAGTTCTGCAGAGTGGACAAACATTATCAGCTATCAGTCTTGCCTAGATGTTCTGCCATGTTTGAGGCAGAGAGAGTGTGGGGATTTGTCTGAAGCTCTTTAAAAAAATAAAAGATACTGACTTTCAATTTTTCTGTCTTAAATTCAGAGAATTAAAGGCGTCTATACAAATCACTTTCCCAGCTTTTGGCCAATTAAAAACTACATCTGGACACATTGCATCCTCTGTGGCTGGCACAAGAAATGTCATGATTAGCTCCATGTTGTTGTTTTTAAATTAGGACTGTGTTGCAGTTCAGGTTCAGTTCATAGCTGCCAAGCAATCCTTGGGGAAAAGCAAAGTTGCTTTAAGCAGCTGCAGACAACTCATTAGCTTGTGTCCTTACCTACTGTGAAGCATCTCTTCAGAATTAAATCTGAATCATTATCTAAACCTACTATTCATTATGTGTTCCTAAGTCACATTTCTTCAGTTGAACTTGTAGGATCCATATCTGTCTTTTCTTAACAGATAAAACATACTTCATTGTTTTCTGCTGCTGAGATTTCATGGGGCATGATGATTTGTATTTAAAGCCCATCATATTGTCAGAAGATCAGGGCAAGCTTTCAGAGGCACATGAAGTTTTATTTAGAAGGACAAAACCTCAATGCCTGTTGCTATAAAAACGAATGATTTCCAATTTTAATATGTTTACAGTTGCATTTGAACACACAATGGGGCATATTCTGAATGACTTTGCTATAATAGTTTAGATTTTGCTATATTATTATTTTAGAATGTGTTAAAAAGGAAATTTCAGATTAAGTTGTCAAATGTATAACTAATCATTTTATTGTTGTTCTTGTTTTGTTGTTTTGTTGTTTTGTTGTTATAACAAATGCATATATACCTTCTTTATGTCACTTAGGACAATCTTCTTTCTTTCAAGGCTACAATTTATGAAAAATGCTGTAGTTATGAAACGATCCACTTTATCAATATCTTGGATAGGAGCATAAAATAACAAGAGTTATTATAACAAGAAACTTAAATGCTTTTCAACTAAAGTCAGTGGGACCCAAATTCTCCCTTTAGGAGCAGAGAAATATAAATTGAACAATCCCTGATTTCTTGTCGCTGATACAACTTTAAATGTCCAAAGCCACAATTTGGTATCTTGGCAGGAGAAATAGTGTAAAGAAAATGATCATAATTGGTAGTTCTTTTGAAGGTTGAGGAGCTGGCCCAATTTTTCAAATCCTCAACCCAAACTCTAATTAAAAAAACAACAGTAGTAGATGCTCTGAAAATATCCTGCTGATTTAGTGGATGTAAACTGGTTTCAATCCAGTAACAAGGACACTGTTTAATGTGACATACAAATGTTGCTGCATAAATGTCGGTTTGAAAAATACATGTGGCTTGTTTAAAGCTGCATGGAATTAAAGCTTGTGTTTACCAATTTAAAGTTTATTTAGGTTGGTACACTCAAAGACCTTTTGATGTGCACTGTAAAAGTCAATTAAATTTCATCAGCAGTTTGGATTTCTTTTTAATCTTACACCACCCCTGCAATATATATAGTTGGCTGTCAAAAGTATTTTCTTCTACCTAGATGAAATAGGTTCCAGATAAAATGCACATTGTGTATTCCTGTAGAAATTTGGCAGTTTATATGTACTTTTCTTTAGGTGCAGGTAACATTAAGCAGGTTATCATGTGCTATGATTCAAGTTTTATTACTGTTTTTACTACAATTGTAAAGTGAGTCATTGTGATCATTAAATGAATCACATTAAACGAACCATATAGTCATTAAGTGAATCCAGTGTACCCAATGGGCGCTTTTTGCTATTTTCTGCAGGAAAACAGCAAAAAAAGTCACAAATCTTGGTCACACAAAAGATGGCTTGCTTATCTGTGCTCTCCTCGAGAATTACTTTTCAATGAATGTCAAAATGAGAAGGGGAGGAATTATGCTTCAAGACAAAGAGCGAATAAGCCCCAATTCTCAGAATGTGACAGCTTGTATCACGTACTTTATGCTACCAAGAGGATAACCTAGTTTGTAATTTTATTGATAAGAAATTTAGTATCAAACTATTTACTAATGCTATCAAACAACAGGGTGAACAGTTGCTTTTTCAAATGAAATATCAAATTTCACCATTCTTGCATTTCTAAAAGGAGGACAAATTCCCTATTTGTACATCCTTAAATACACATTATTTGTTTTACTAATAGATACTTGAACTAGGTTATATTCTTGTACCTTTTATACTTCAGTTTATTGCAGGAGTACCTAAGCACACCAAGTTCTCATTACCCTTGGAAAGAGGTATATTGCACGAAATGTTAAACATTAGTTCATAAGTTTATAGAAGCATTTCCTTTTAATTGATTTTCAAAGGTCCAACAATTTCGCATTTTTATTCCCATTCTTAGCATAGTAACTTCAATACATATATGGAACATTTGGCATCTCATTTTATTCTGGTAACATCCGTTGGCGTACCTCCATAGCAATGATCCAGCAATTTAGAAAGTTCCCAGAGGTGGGTGGGTAAGTAGAATAAATCTTATAGCACCAATCTACTCATGGAAACTTCTCTGCTCACTAGCCCTCCCCCCATTTCTCCAAATTTTAAAAATATTTTATTACAAAATAAATTGAAAAAAGCATGTTGTAATTCAAAGTGTCAGCCAGAGAACATTAGCTTTATTTCCAATAATGCTTCTGTTTCTCCCTCCCACCCCTACTCCATAGGGCCTATAGGCAAGCTTTGAAAAGGTGGAAATGATGAATGCCTGGATGCCATATTTCATTTGTAAGTATGACTGACTACTGTACCAAAAGAAAAAAAATGCAAGCTGAATTAGTAAGAGAGATTTTAGATAGGCTGGCTGGGATCAGTTTCATCTGTTGTTTTCTTGTAAGCATATAAAGTTATTAAATTTATATTTAATAATGTATGTATTATGGCTGCTTTGTTCATCACAGGGAAGATTTTTTTTTAGTATAGGTATAGTAGAGTATAGTTTTGTTATTCTAGTCATTTTGGGAGAGCATTCACAAAATGCTTTCCAAATTCAACATATGCTTGTGTTCCCAAAATTTGGCTACCTCCAATCTTTGTGAATAAGAACATTAGCTAGTTGTTATTTTCACTTCAGTCAGTGGTTGCCTTAGTCTAGCATAATATAGCAGAACACTATATTTCCTGTATATCTTTCTGGGCCTTGCAATTCTACACAGGCCTCCATACAAGTAAATTGAGATGAACTGGTAGGACTTGCAAGAAGTAAAGATGAGTAAGAGTGGGTGATGGTTTTGCTTTTTTTGAGTGGTGTGTGTGTGGAAATAAAGACATGACTAATAGTTCTGAATCAGTTGATCAGCTCATGGGTGCTTAATAAAATTAAACAGGTATCTTTTCCAAAATGGTGGAATATATTCAAAGATATGAACAAAAAATAAATGCAATAGATGCATAAATATGGGGCATTTGGAAATAGGATTCATGCTGAAATTATTCCCACCTTTCTATCTTTTGCAAACAGCAAGTGTGTAACAGGGTGAATACCTACTTTGGAAAGAGCAAATTTCAGACAGAAGAGGCTGGTACCCTTCTGTAAGTGAATTGCACATCCCAACAGTAACTTGGGAAATACACAACTGTCTTCCACTCATCTCATTATGATTGTATCAGCCGGCATAATTAAGTAGGCAAGTAACATGTAAAGCCGACTGACAAAAGAAATGATTTAATTGATGTCCCAGGAGAATTTACTAGACCGCTTCCCTTCAATATACAACTATTATAAAAATATATCCATTCTAAGTTTACTATAAAACACAAAGATAGTCCATACAGACAAAAATATTTGTTTAATTTGAAACCATACATCAATCTGCACTGTTTGTAATATAGTGCAAGACTGCAAAACAAGGGTGCCTGAAGTCAGGCAACTGTTCTGAATAAGACCAGTTCATCTTTTTAAAAAATGAAGGAAAAAAAAAACCAAATTTCAAGAATCAATTCAAAGTCTGTTAGGTACACCATTATGCATCTTTCTCCTCCTCTGAAATGACTAACCAACTTCTCTGGGCTCTGCTGTTAATGTCACAGATATAAAAGCTATTTTGTAATTAGTTTGTAATTTTGTAATCTGGGGAAGTCAAAAATTGCAATGGCTCCTTCAGGATCATACTTCAACTGGAAGTGAATTTACTTCCCAATCCATTCAACATGGTTACTGTGGTTATAATGGGAGAAAGTTAGTTTGAGAGAGAGAAAAAAAAGAAAGATCATTATGGATTCTACCTTAACAGTCTCTAGTTCAAACAAAACCTCATATATGAGAAATGGATTACAAGTTCATAACAGCTGTTGATGTTACTTCACATACATAAACCATGAGGTTGCTTCCAAACTAAACTCTTTTAAAATTTCAGAAGCATGAGGTTTTAAAGGCTGCATCCAAGTTGGTCTGTTTTCTTAAACAGAAACCATGCTCCAAAAAGCATCATTTGTAGGATGTCATTTGCCTATCATTCAACTCAGACTGAAAAAACCCCACAGTATTAACACTCTAAGAATTATATTTTTAGAATAAAATGTACAATAGCTACTTTAAGTAGCTGGCTGAACAAACACCACACATCACACAAGAAAAAGTCAACTGTCTGAATCAGTGTTTACTTGAGCAAAATCTTGTAAGGGTACACTATACTCAGTCTTATTTTAAAGAAGTTGATTAGATTTTTATACAACATAGCCCCTTGTCAATTTATAACAGACCCATTGAAGAATGGAATGAAGAGGTGGAAATGCATCATTTCAGAACCAGACTGTGTGTGTTTTCAACTTCTTTTCTGAGGAAGACCTCTCAGAATCTGTGTCTTCAAACTCTGCTCTGTGCCTTTTCTGTCGTCCATGGTTTTGTGAGCCATCACTGTCTGCAGGATGCAATTCAGCAACCTCCTCTTTCATGCTCATGCTGTGACTGGAAGAGTCTGTTGCAGACAGGCAGCATTCCTTGTGCAATGATGTGCATGTCTGCACAAAGCTGCTGCCTTTATCAACATTTAAGTGTAATTGTCTTCCTTGACCCAGAACCTCCTGCTCTCCAAAATTCTGTCCATTATTAAGGTAAGGAGAATGTGAGTGTATATGGCCATTACTGTAGTTTGTACAGGAATTGTCAGTGTTCCTATCCTCATTGTCATCTGTTTGGTTTCTAGATAAATTTCCAGATGTGTTACCATTGGCAGGAGTAGAAAATGAATCCTTTGAGACAGCCAGTGGGTTGTGGCTGGATGTTGTTTGACAATTCTGGCTATTTTTCTGTTCCACAAATCCTGAAGGTTGATTGCCTGACTCCTCAATGCAACTAACTCTTTCTTTGCAAATGGCTTTTCCGTTGAGCTTCTTAGCTTCAAAAGAATGCTCTATAGATCCACCACTCCCAGTAGCCTGGGCTAGGGTTTCCTGGTTTTCTACCTGTCGTTGATTATCACATTCATATTCTTGAATGTTTCTAGAAGTTTCTGCTGCGTTACTATCCTTGAAAATGTCTTTGTTACAGCTTTCAGCAGCAGAAGAATCTTGACTGCTAAGAGCTTTCCTGCTAGTTCCTGGTCTTCCTTCACTTTCTCCACCTCCACATGAAGATTCACCATCTTTATTAGTTGCATAAGACATGTAATGAAGCCAACGAAAAGCTTTGTAGAGCTTCCTATCTACTGATTCACTCTCAGAGCAAGGAAATATCTTCTCTTTACGGACCTCTGGGTTTCCGGCACTTCTTTCAGGCGATGAAGCTGGAGAAACAGAGAGATCATCCACTTTGATTTGGGGATAATCATAAAGGTCTTCACCTATATAAGTACTTGTGTTTCCTGCATTTGCATTAGTCCTTTCTTCCTTTTGTGGCTTTTGTCTTTGTCTTCGTCTCTGAGCATTGCGCTGCCTGGTTAAGGCACGTCTCTCATTCAATTCGTCATCATCTTCTGTGCTGCTGCTACTGCTGGAGCTGCTTGAGTCATTCTCTTCAGGACTAGGCGACCTTGGTCTTGGGAAAAGATCAGCATCCAGCTCGGTCTCACAGGTGTTTTCATCAGAATCAGATTCATTGGAAAGGGCTAGAAGGCGTTTGTCTTGATATCTCCTAAGTGCAGATAACCGTTGCTGGCGAGAAGCTGTAGCTTCTCTGGGTGATGGAGATTCAGTGGATCTCAAAGTTCCCAAGTTATAGGCAGGTTCATCGGATTCTTCTATCATATGAGGTGGGGAGTGACGTAAAGAAGTGGAGGACTCAGATTCACTATAGCCAGAGCGCTCACTTACTCCAGCATGGAGCTGCAGGATAGTACTTTCACTGAGATCACTGTCAGAGTCAGAACTCCACCCCTCAATTTCTCGGCGGACCAAGGAGTCAAAAAAGGCCATCATTCGTGGGTCCTCTTGGACTGACTGATTGGCATAATCATGAGACAAGCCACTGCCACTATTTAATACAAGATTAATGTACTCCTCGTGTGTATAGAGACAACGTGAATCATCTTCAATTTTACCATCAAGATCTCCCGTACCACCAGGTTGTCGATAAGGGCTCCAAATCTATAAACAAATAGAAAAAAATCACTTAATGCCCTTACCACACATAATGTCAAGACATTAAAAAATTAAATAAGCAACTTAAATATCATACCGATTTTAGAAAAGTAGTACTGATGTGGGGAGCCTTAGAAGAACACTTATTTTAATTCCATTCTATAAGTGCATTCAGATAAAAGATTTTCCCCCACCTGAACTGGAGGATTCACAACTCATAAAAATGCCCAGACTGCACTGCTCTATTTTTATGCAATAAGTGTCTACTGGTGGGGCAGCGTGGGGGTGGGGAAAGGAAGAGTACAGAAGGGATGGCTAAAAATGCCTAGCTGTGTTCTGTGTAAAAATCTAAGCACAAACCAAGATACTGGTTTCCCAGGAAACTAGCATTACTTGGATGAAGAAATATGCCACTATGCTTGATGAGATTACATATATTTCATTTAGCAATTGTAGACATTCCTATACTACAAGATGAAAAATGAAAAAAATTATTATTAGTTGAAATTATTAGTTGAGAAATGTATTGGGTACTTCTTCAGCTTCAAGGAGGAGAAATTTTACTATGGTAACTGTGCAACTATTACTTTCATGGCTATTATAAAATAAAACCTTTATTTTATAACTTTATATTCTTTCTTACATTTTATTTTGTCACAGTACTCTACTTGAAACTCACAAAACTCTTTAAAATCTTAACTCAGGAAATAGAATTTTGTACAATAAATATATTACTTAGAATTACTAAGTTACATTTGGTGTAGAGCTTAGGTTTTGAGATTGTTAATCAGAAATAAAGTCTAACAGCATCTCCATTATGAATTAAATCATCAGATTACTTTTACTTGCTAGAAGCTGTAAGCTGCAAATATTTATAGTTAAAACTAATGTGGTATACTTTAGATAATCCACTACTCTAAAGCAGAGATAGATAGCCTTTCTCTATAGTTATCTCCATCGAAACAAAGGTCTGTGAGTATTTTGATTCTCATTAAAATATACATTAGCAATACTTTAGTCTTTTTTTCTTCTATGCAACTGACAAGTTACCATTGACATCAATATTCAGTTCAACACTGCCCTCCTGCGTTCAACCTTTTCAAACTTAATCATCTTAATAGATGAAATTTCTCAGCAATATTGGTCTGCAAGAAAAGTTCTCTATGTTCTTCTCTGCTGTTTGCTGCACACTCCATTTTATTCCAAAGCTCTTTTGAAAATATTTCCTTTCACTGACAATTTTTGTTTTAAAACAAATCTTCCACAAAGTCAAACCAAATTTATTATTCAAAGTCAAATAGGGCACAAATTTAACTTTGTTTTCTTTCACATTAGATTGAAACAAACCTACATTAATATGCTGTTTAAAATGAAACATAAGCACGAGATAGATTTGCTGAGGGAGAAATTACTACAATTGTGAAAAGTCTTGGTATAAATTAGATTTAGCTATATTTTTCCCTTATTTCAGTCTTTAATTTCTTTGCTTTAATATGTCTTACTCCTTGATCTGCATAATATTACAATGCTCACTGGAAAAGTAAAAGATGAGGAGTGGAATATATATTAACATAAAAAAAAATCCAAAAGGTAGTAGAAAGGTCTCATCTTTGGACCTTAGGTAATGGAGAAGTTATAAAAGAATTGGCCACACTTTCCTGTATTAGACTAGATTGGTATAGTAATTTGAGAAGTGCTAATAGTTGAGCTATTTTGTCTTCAAAGTGATGGTAATAATAAAGTTTCTATTATTATAGTATTTCTTTCACACGGTTAATTGGTTTATAAATCAGAAACATAGTTATGTTTCATTAAATACATGCTGGGAACCTAAAGGAATTTCCTTTTCAAAGTAATTATCTAGCAGATTGAGAACAACCCCCAAATAGTGATAGGCTGCAACAAAAGCAGTGGAGGATGTTTTTTGAGTACTAGTTTTTACCGTTTTGTAACATAGACAAAAGGGTAAGGTGCCAAGCCCAAAATTGACATAGGTATAGCCATTTTAGTATCTATTCTATTCTTACTTTCTCTGTGGCAGTCATGGGGGGGAAGGGAAAAGAAATCTCTTTTGAAGATGGACTTCATTCTTTTCTTTTTAAATGGATTTCATCACTTGGAAACCTGACATAAGGATCTGGTGAGACCTATTGACTCCTTCTGAGAAAAATGGATTTAAATGCATAAATTATATGTAGTTTTTCCCAGAAACCAATTGTGCTCAGACACAAAATAGCAGTAGAGCCCTTCAAATTTTTGGGTTCTATAATTCCTAGGGCTTCAAATGAACACTTAATATTAGAACCATCATTAAAAAGGCAAAACAAAGAATGTTCTTCCTGTGTCAACACAGGAAGTTCATACTGCCCCATGAGCTGTTGATAGTTTTATAGAGGAATTATTGAGTCTGTTATTTGTACTTCTATAACTGTCTGGTTTGGTATAGACTCCAACAGATAGTTAAGACTGCAGAAAGAACAATTGCAACCAGCCTCCTTCCATGGAAGACCTATATATTGAGTGGGTCAGAAGATAACTGCAGGCCCCTCACATCGTGGACATAACTACAGGCCTCTCATATTGTGGACATAAACTGTTTCAAATCTTCCTCTTGGAATGACGTTACAGGGCAATGCATGCCAAACAAACTAGACACAGAACAGTTTTTTCCCTTGCACGATCAATCTGCTGAACATCTCATTCTCACAGTACTATCTAATGTTTATGTGTATTTACCTATATAGTATGGCTATAGTATTATCATTTATCCTAATTATATTCTTTACTCTCCCTTCTTATTGGCATTTTTCTGATTATTCTGACTATTATGATGATGAAGATGATGATAATGATGTTGCCCTGCATGTACACTGAGAACTTCTGCACCAGAGACAAATTCCTTGTGTATCTAATCACACTTGCCCAATAGTTTCTATTCTATTCTGTTATATCCTCTCTCCTCTCCTCTCCTCTGCTCTCCCCAAATAACAAATATGTAATATAGTAATTTATGCTTTTTATTAAGCAGTTAAATCAATAACAAGACAATATACTTTTAAAGGTATAATAATTTAAGCAGTGTTATTCGTTGAAATCCTCATTTTTAGAGTCCAGAATCCATAAATTAGTTTCTTGCCAGTATGTGTTATTGAATGAAAAGCTAAATTTTAGTCAGAAAGTTAGTGAAAACAAAGCTGCAATCTTTTTTCCATTTAAGTTCATGGATCCCCCAAAACCTATCTATGGACCTCACACTAGAACGCCTGTATTACACCAAGTACATTCATGAAAAAAGATTCCAAAATGAATCATCCCAATGCAAAATATCTAGTATTTAAGAGATTTTAAGGTCACATTTTTCCTTTGACAAAAATTGATAGAAATATAATTATTCTGGAAAATAAAATGCTATGCAATATACTTTCTTCAAGAATCCATATTCCACCAAAAATTGTTATAAAATATGCAAGTATGACTAAGAAAGCAGTAATAAGCTAGAAGAAACCAATCAGACAAACTAGAGTTTGTAAATGACTTCAGTTTAAGCCAAAATGATCTCAGTAAAATGGGCTCTGAATAGAGCTTTGAAACACTGAAACTTGTCTAGAAATTCGGAAACAGAAATTAATTGAAATTAATTCATGTGGATCTTAGTTGGAAAATTTCCTTGGCAGAATTTAGACAGGAATTTAAGGCTGCTTTCCCCAACTCAACATAAATCATGACAGTTTGAGTACTGGATGTATATAGGTAGTCCTGCCTACCCTGAAGTTCACTAGATGACTCATTCTCAAAATACCTGTGACATATGACTTGGTCAAAACGAGACTGATTCCAGACACCTTGGAGGAAGCTAAAGAAAAGCCTATACAGTATTGACTTGTTCCAAACACAGAAAATACGACAAAGTTAATTTAGTTTTGTGATATTTTGAGAGCTGTATGCAATGAAATTTTATTTTAATATATGCCAAATAGACTACATTCAAAGTGACAGTTATTCTATTCTGTTAGTTCAGATAGTTTGTAGTATTTGTTTTATAATTCATGTTTTTAGTCATATAAACATGGAAGGCAGCTTACAGTTAGAATACAATTAGAATGCTTGTGATAAAACCAGTAAAATTAAAAATAAATTAGTGATTACTAGTGAAAAAAATGTACTTTCCTTTTTTTTTAAAATACTTGGAGGATGATAATCAATTACACCTCTTTGAAGAGCACATCCCATAACCTGAGAAGCACATTAGGAGAAGCTGTGCTTCTGTACTTGGTAATGAGCATCTGGCAATGGCTTTATCTTAAAAAGGGCCTCTCCTGCTGGACTAAATAAAGGGGCTGGTTCATAGAAGGAGGGTGAGACAGTCTTTTAGAAAGTCAGCTCCTAAGCTATTTAAAAGATCAGCATAAAATTTTAAAACTGCTGAGCAGAAATTTGCCAACAGCCCAGACCTTTAGGTACAGGCATTATTTAATCCCTGCATTTTGCACCAGTATAGCATTAGCAATTGTGATGATTGCACATTTTTCAATAGTTGCAAATTCTTGACAATTTTCAAGGATAGTCGCATGAAAAAGATGTTACAGCAGTCAAGATAGAATAGGATGTATTAACACTTGGATAACCATCATTAGATTAATGTTGATATGCTCTAGTTATATAATTGTGCAAAGCTTATTATAGATCACTGCTGTTAGTTGTGGATCTAGTGACCATTAAGGATCCAAGAGGATCTGCTCTTTCAGGGGGAGTTCAAACCTATCCAACTCATAAGTCACCAATCCATTTTCTTTTCCTTACCAATAGGACCTCCATCTTGTCTGGATTTATTTATAGCTTATTCACTCTCATTTAGGCAACATTAAAAGAAAGAGAGTGAAACATCATTCTTATTTAGGCAACATAACATCCTTATGGCTAGAGATAAAATCACCTTTTTGTATAAGCAACCTCTCAAACTCATCTGAGCTATTCACAATTCATGTATTGACCTTTTTGAAGCTTTTTACTAAATATATACAGGAGGGAGAAATGTAATTTACTGTTGAACAATAAACATTTAGAGATATCATGAGCAGTTTCACCTATTATGGATCACTTATATGTGAAAAGATCAAAACATGTTTATTTGTTTAGAATTTATTATGCCCTCTTTTTAATAGCTAAAGCAATGTATAGAAATACTAAAAACCTACCAAGTATAAAAACAAAACAATTACCATTATTATTTTTATTAATTATTCATTTGATTTGTATGGCCTCTGTCTTATCTAAGCAACTTTGGGCATCTTACATCTAAAACTAGCAGATAAAAACAAATTAGAAAACAATATTGCAACATAAAAAAATTACCCACAATCAATAAAAACAAATGGAAAATTAGAATTGGCAGCAGAACTCATCCTACATCAGCTCAACGAAGACTTATGCACCACTGCTTAATCCCCAGACATGGCAGCAGAGCTCTGTCTTCAGGGTCTTTCTAAATGCTGAGAGAGTCAGGCTCAATGTAAGGTCCAGGGGGATGATATTCAACAGGTTGGATGCCATGGAAGAAACCACTTTTTCTGGGATTCACCAGATAACATTCTTTTGTAGACAGGTCCCATGGCATGTCTCTCCTGCTATTTAAAGCTTATCCAATTAAAACAACAACAACAAATCATGACCATAGAGAAAATGCAAACTATCAGCAACTCACCTTTATAATTTTTTCCACACCAGAAGAGCAGATCATATACGTGTGAGGGTTAAATCGGACTTGATTCACAATTGAACGGTGACCTTTCAGCACCATAAAGGCCCCATTAACCACTCTGCCAATTCCACCTGGGAAATAAAAAAGAATTGAGTGACTTTATATCAATTGGCTTGCTTGTACTTCCAGTGAAATATGCCTTCTTAATAAAAGCAGGCACTACCAGATATGATAATCTTGAAAGTGACTAGTGCCATAACATCATCATGAGTTTAATTCCTCTCCCAATGGTATGTCATGGCAAATGACAAGATTTACATTTTTTCAAGCCACATTCTACCTCAGTTCCTCCATATTATCCTTTGGAAATATTTAGAATCAACACCATATTTATTTCAGCAGTTTAGTCAAGAGAAATGAGACAGTAGATATATGTGTAATTTGTTAAATTGCATAAATGCATAATGACAGCAACCTTTGACAAGGGTCATGTTTACCTATTTGAACAGCTCATTTTATTTTATACGTAAAATAAAAACTGTTATAGTTTAAGCTAACGCTGCACAGCATGCAAAGATTGTTCCAGACAAAGAGAGAGAGAGAGGCAGACAGACAAAAAGTCACTGCCAGATAGGGAAGAGCCAAAGAGCCCTGCCCTGTTTTTGATGCTGAGAACAGAGTACTAGAAGTACATGCTGTTGTCATAGGAGGGGGGGATGAATTAAGCATACTAGCCCTCCCCTCTTGTTGTTGAGAACATGGTTCCAGAAAAAGATACTGTTGAAGTCGAGAAGTAAGCAGGAAGTGCAAATAATGAGTGAATAAGGATTTGGTAATAAGGAATAGGACAACTCCTTGACTGGGGACTTATTCCTTCCCAACTGTGTTGACGGACTCTTTGTAAGAGATGACTGGGCTGAGCCTGAAGGGAGGGGTCATGACTGTCATCAGTCATGAGTCTCTGTGTGCCCACAAGAGATCTAAGTCCAGCCCACCTTCAATTCCTTTCTATTATTAACTCCTTGTAATTTCCTTTGACCATTACAGTAGTAGTTCAGATTATATAGAGCTTAAGCTCACACTCATTTGAACTACCTGAATATCCTGATTTCCCTGGCTCTTGACACTCTCTGGTTTTTATATTGTACATTACTTAATCTTACAGGATTTAATTAATTAGGTTTTATAGGATCTAATGTATCTATTCTTTTTATTGTTCAGCAGTTACTTTTCTGGTATTCCATTATTCCATTAAAAGTTAATGTTCCCCAGGTTTTACTGAGACTACTTTGTACTTTTGTATATTCTAAATTTTTAAAATATTTTTTATCCTACCTTTATTATTTTTCAAGTGGTGAACGTACAGTACATAATATTCCCTCCTACTATTCAACTATCATTCCTTTATTATAGTTATTATTATTGATAGTGATTGTGCAAATCCTCTTTGTTTTTTGTCACTGGTGAGTATCAACAGTGGAAAGCTCTCTATTAAGGAATAATAAGCAAGAGGAGAATCTATGGATATATTTTCCATTAGAGAAACTCAGCCTCCATGTATATGCCATTTTTAATCTAAAGACACAAGACTTTTGCTTTTAAGACAATTGTGTGATTTCTTGACTGAAATCTGTGGATAAATACATTCTATAACTGTGTATATCGCCTTTACAATTGAACAACAGGCTTTTTAAAATAAAGAACATGATGCAAAGTTCAGCTAAGAATGAACAACTCATTTTCAACTTATTACACATAGGCCTCGACTTATGACCACAACTGAGCCCAAAATTTCTGTTGTTTGTTAAATAAGATATCTGTTAAATAAGTATTGCCCCATTTTACAACCTTTCTTGACTCATTGTCAAATGAATCACTGCAGTTGATAAGTTAATGACTCAGCTGTTAAGTGAATCTGGCTTCCCTATTGACTTTGCTTATCGGAAGGTCACAAAAGGTGTCATAAATATGAACCAGTTTCCAAGCATCTGAATTTTGATCACATGATCATGGGAATGCTGCTAAGATTGTGAAAAACAGAGTATTCAGTGAAAAAAGTTACGACAACATTGAAACTTACCAGTGATTTACTTGACAACATTCAGTTCCTGATGGAGTATTTGCAGAAAGGATAAATGTCTTCCTAGTTTATAGCATAGTTTTCACACAAACAAGATGAGCAATCAGAAAAGATCTGAACATCAAAACACTGCATTTTAATACTATGCTTTAAAAGCAAACAGCACTCATAACAATTTGGGAACCTGAGAGCCATCATAATAAATTGTTTGAAGCACGTAATATACATTTGGGAATCATGTGAAAACTGCACAAAAAACCAAACTTGAACCTTTGCTGTTTCTGCCTAAATGAGCGGGGCTAAGGGAAGAGAAGAAAAATACTGCAGAAAGAAATTAAAACAAGTTCCAGAATGTTGGTTGGTTTAATAATATGGCCACAATAGGGCATAGCATATTTCTGCTATGCTTCAAATTAAGAAGTTGAAACTGAGAAGACTTTTGAAAGAGTTTGAAACTTAAATTTACAAGGCAGACTTCAAAAACGTCTGGGACTTTTTTCGAAGTATGGAACATCAGCAAGCAAAAGATATGGAAACAGCAACACAAAAGAAAATCTGAGGAAATACAAATGCACCAAGTAGGTATTAAGATAGCAATACATCCTGCATTACACAAATAATACTCTATGGAAGCATCCTCTGCAGTTCTGAAGAATCATATTAATCTTCTTTCAATAAAAGAACTACAAGAAGGGGAAACAAAGGCTTTGAAGGATTCCAGCAATAGTCTGCATTAGAACATAAAGGTCACCTGATCAAAATCTTCAGTAGTTTGAGATATATTATATATCCTTCTAAATTTATATTTGTGCAAATAGTTAGCAAAAGAAAATGTCAGAAGTTCTTGACCATAAAACAATTACAATTACAATTACAACAATTTCAAAGTTTTTTTAAAATATTGCTGCCACAAATACAGAACATTTGTGGTTAAGTATGACATAATATTATTTGATTAGTCTGATCAAAGGAAAACATAAAGCTTCAATCACCCAGGGGAGTGCTGGATTTTTATCTCAAAACTATCCTGGATATTATTAATCATATTGCTTCCTCAGAGTACAAAAAGAATATCAAATGGTACAACCCATTTGGCTTAACTGTAGATTAAGAACTTGTTAGAATGAAAAGAAGTCCAAACAAACTGCAGATCGTAGATATGCAGAAGTGAAATGGTATTTACTAAGGTTTACCACCGAAAGTAAATTAGTCCATATGACTTTTAAAGGAACTCTTTCCGTGTTATTGCATCTTAGAGTAAGAAATTATTTCCATGACCACCTCAATGGATAATTTTCTTATCAATCTTCCATGTTATACATTAATTCCAAAATACAACATTCCTTACATTTTTATTGGGAATTAGTTTAGTAGATTCCATATACTCACCAGCTTCAGGATCTGGAGGAATTCTCCACATGTATAAATTGAAGTCATCAGACCCCGAAAGAATGTACTATTAGAAACCAAAACATTATACGTTACAAGAAAAAGACTATTTAGTACATGCAAAAGAATAATATAATTTAATTACATAACTTGGCTAATGCATATTCTGTGCTTTAGTCAATGTACCCTGTTTCCTCGAAAATCGTGGCCACAATGGAGGAGACTGAGTGGTGCACCAGAGCCGTGGCTGCAAGGTGAGGCAGGTGTTGAGGTGTGGATGTCCTGGCTGTGGAGGCCCTGAGGCAAACTGGTGCGGGTGCGTGGGGCAGCTCTACTCCTCCTACCTCATGGTGGCAGTACTGGCACACCACGTGATCTCCTGCCCCGCTATGAACAAGCAGAAGTGGGCCTCCCATACATGGAGAAAAAAATAAATCACCCCATAAAATAAGCCCTAATGCTTATTTTGGGGCCCCAAAGAAAATAAGATGTGGTTTTATTTTGGGGGAAACACGGGTAATATTAAGATTATGACAGATTAAATGCTGAAAATATAAAGATTAGTTACCTACAAAAAGATTACAATTCTACATATACACATTGATCTGGAAGTGCCACTGAAATTATGAGAATGTCCCCTAAATATATTTATTCTATTTTGGGTACTTTTTACCATGCTTTACTTATACAAGAACTTTTCATATACTACAGGTTACATTTATAAAATTCTATTACCTCATTTTTAAAGGAATTCCCAGGAAGTTCTATAGCTCAGTGACAGAATAAACATTTGTCTTAAGAAGATTCCATGTTTGAGGGTAAGATTAAGAACAGTGCCTACAATTTTCAACTACAGTTAGACTGATTACTGTGTTAGGTGGTCTAATGATCTGATAGACTATAAAGTCTCTGAAAAACAACTTCCGATTGCTCCTTATATCACATCCAAATTACATAATGATATATATAATTTCCCAATTGCTGCAATCTTTTTTTTTTTTTTTACCAAAATAGAGTTATCACAATGTATTCTACAACCCATCACAGAGGTGGTATTCAGCAGGTTCTGACCAGTTCTGGAGAACCAGTATCAGAAATTTGAGTAGTTGGAGAACCAGCTAATATCACCTCTGACTGGAGATTTTACACTATCTTCCCTGCCATGCCCAACAATTTTTATATATTTTTGAATAGCTTATAAATCTTACAAAGTATAAAAGTAGTACTGATGTCATAAAACCAATGCACGATTAGGATGTCTCTAAATCTTATGCAGAGTTCCTCCCCCCCCCCCAAATTATTTCATTCAGTACATTCTCTGAATAAAAAATTATCAGGTCCTTGATACTGATAATTTCTTTAAACTAAATTGCTGGTCTACTTAACAGGAAAAAAAGGAAAGAAATGCACAATTGCACTTACAGATGAAGAATTTGCAAACATTGCAGAACTGTGAAGTCATCTGTGATGTATTAGATATTTACTGCTTCAACAGAAGAGTAACATGTTGTATTAAACAGTAGTTTAATACTTCATTCCATATGCTATTCCTCTCTGGAAAAAAATAGTTTTTACCTCAGACCTTGTCAAAATTTAAAGCCAAGTCTGTCCCCACTTTTATTAGATTTATTAAACTGATTATACTCTTTCAAGTAGAACTTTAGATTTTCTTGTAAGTGGAACATTTTTAGAAGTATTAGAAAAACTATGTAAAAGGTATATTGGATAAATAGCACTAAAGTAACTTGGAGAAATGCCACCAAGGTGATATCTTTTTGCAATAATGCACAGAATCTGGTAGTAGAGTGAACTATAGCTAGACGAGAGTTTCTCAGCTTCGGTAATTTTAAGACATGTGGACTTCAGCTCCCAGAATTCCCCAACCAGCATGCTAGTTAGCAGGGGTTTCAAACTTGCGGTTCACGGGCTGGATGGTCAGACGCTGGCTAAGCCCATCCCTGGTTTAGCGAAGGGGAAAAAAGTCATCTTATGTCACATGACGATGACATGAGGACACGAATTTGACACTCCTGTTAACTAGGGAATTTTGAGAGTTGAAGTCCACATATCTGTAGGCTGCTAATGCTGAGAAATACTGACTTAGACTGACAAAGTATACTGAGGACACCTATCATGAAGACTCTTTTCCAAAGTTTTACAAACATGTCACTATTTATAGTGTAACAGAAATTAATGTCTCCCAAGGGTACTCAAATCCAGGCAGATTCTCCAGGGAGAGATAACATTTGGAATTGTGCCTGAAGAAAAATGAGTAGCAAGAGAAGCTGATAAAACAAACAGATCACATGTTATCTACAACCAATAATCACTATTCCAGTTGTACCTTTTCGGAACAACCAAAGTTCAAAAGTATGCCTATTTTAGCAATCTGAGATAAGTAATCTCTTTTCTGCTACCCTCAGCATATGTGTAAAGTTGTAAATTCAAGTATTGGACTGATTAAAAATATCCCAAAATGGTTTCTGAGCAAAATTCTTAAGCAAGCAATCATTCTTCATCAATGATTAGCTGGGGGTGGGAGGGGGACAAGCTGGGGATGGAGGGAAGAATTGATTTCTAGACAACCAGCTGCTGATTCAGAAATTTGCCTTAGATGGAAGAAATTTCCAGGCGTGGTTAATAACTGCAGCATGAAACATCAATCCCAGAACAATAAACATGTCTCAAGTGTTTAGAATGAGCCACCCTAGGCAGTTGCATGGGATACCTTGTGGCTCCCTCCCACCTCTGTCCCCAAAGTAACTTCATACTAGTATCTAATGTAAACTGGAATATGGGAAGAAATAGTTACCAGTATTTTTCTACATTTTATCTTGAGGAAAAATTCAGCCTCCTGTCATTTTTCTATTTCCTTAATTTTAATGGAATGCAGAATAGAACCATGCTCCTCACTACAAGCAACAACAAAAAATCATTTTTTCTGTGGCCACGATTTTTCTGATTTCTTTTTCTGTGAAAATTAGCCCAGAATGGGGGATTTTCCATAAGACTCCAAAGTAATCAAAGTCTGCCATACTAAAGTTAAGATTCTTAACATAGTTCTTGGGATGAAGGACAAAAAGTAAAAAATGTTGAAATATATTTAATTATAAACATTAATGAAAAATTCTATAGACAACTACCTTTTTTCTTGTCACGCCCCCCCCCCCCATTTCTATTCATGTTGAGTCTTTCTTAATGAAAGATCCTACCATTGTGCAATCATTTTTAAAAGAAAGTTTATGGGTATTGTTAGTGTTAATACACACTCACACTACAGGGGGGAGGAGGGAGGGGGGGAGGGAGAGAGAGAGAGAGAGAGAAAGAGAGAGAGAGAATACCAAATGTCCTAATACCATCCTTTCCTCCAAAACTGAAAAACTGAAATATGTATAAATAAACTGTACTGCACATGTCATGCTAAACCAGATTCATAGCAATTTGTAATTTGCTATGAGCTTTTACATTTAGCCTATTTTTAATCCATCTTCATTTTTCCTAGCAACTTCAGCAGCTAAACTAAAAATCAAGTTAGCTGTAATACATAAAACATCAGGAATCTCTTTGTTTCCTATAGGCAAACCAGGAGTTGCAACAAGCTCAATCATACCGTTCTGGCTAGTAAAATAAGGACAACAATTCTAATTCTAACTTCTGTCCAATATAGCTGCTCACATTACGAGGACAAATGCTACAACACTGGCATGTATCTTACAAGAATTCACGATTTACCAAAGTCTTGGACTATATTTGATATTTGTTCAGAGATAAGCCCTTCTACATTGGGAGGCAAAGCATGTACCTTCAACAATACATTCTTGTGTGATCAATCTCTCTATTTCCTTTTAACAAAAGGTATTTATATATCACTACATTAAAGATCATACAATTACACCATTTCAGTTCAAAATTCAAAGGAAGTTTCAATATATTAACCTTGAGCTCCAACCTGCAGAGATAGATCTTCCATTCACCAGGAAGAAAGTCAATGTACATAAAAATCTGAGCTATGTCAAAAAGTATAATCTTTTTAGGACACTAGAGCTGGTTTAGAAGACTTTTTTTCCTCCTGAGTTTTGATCAGCAGGGAGGAGAACAGATATTACAAATGTTAAAAATTCCAACTATGCATAGAGCTGACTCGCTGGCCTGAATGACGTAACTAACAGATTTAGACTTTGCATCCAGAAGTTATGCCAAAAATAACACAAGCAGCAGACTAAGGAAGTCAGGAATTAGGTAAATCTGCATCCAAAATAGGAACCATTTTTAGCAGTTCCTATTTAAGAGTTCCTGCTGGCCAGCTTACAACAAAATAGACAGTTCAGATCCTGTGACCTGGTCACTGGACAGCAAAGGATAGATTAAACAAGGTAACAAATGAGCACATGGCACCTTTAAAATATGGGACCTCTGCTTGAAGAATGTACATATCAGAGCTACAGTGCATCCAAGATTGACAGCTAAGCCAAGTGAAAGCTAAAAGCAAAGTAAAATAGTGGCTAAACAAGTCAAATTATCTATTCAGTTCAGACCTCTGTTTAGATTTTCTCGTATGCAATAGTTTTATAACCACTGAAGGGTTTTTTAATCACTGAAGTACAGGCTGCCATCTCTATTATTAAGTACCCTTAAATCTTTGCAATTTCTGACTCAACCAGCATAATAATGAGCAAAGTGTTCTCAATATGGGCATTTGCATGGACTTTCAATAATCTTGCAACAGTTTTCCCTTTAACCAGCTTCTCAGTTTTAATTCATGTATTTAGTGATATGTCTAAATGATAAGAAATAATATTTTCATTATTTTTCTTCCCTCTAAAGAACCAGGGCTAACAATATTTGTACTTAATAATTTCTAAATAAATAAAAAATAATAATTAATAAGTCCTAGGACCCTTAGGAAACTATTTCAACCTTATAAAGTTCATTAATATTAGAAAAAATAACAACCATACATTATATTATACATAACTGTTCATTTAAGGCACTACATTTTTTCATTAAATAAAATATTAATTGTAGATTACTAATCTATCTTTCCAATGTGTACTAATAGTCCATTGCTGCCCTCCACTGACAACACAAAGAAATTTCAGCATTTTTCAATAAAATATTAATGTGGAAGGAAATGGGGGGAACCACATATACACACCATCTTAATGAGACACAACATAGATTATTTTTAGGTATCAAAATGCTGAGACATGTTATTTTAGACACAACTATTTCTAGGGCCCCTGTGGAAAAGGAATGTAGAAACGGGCATCTATCTTAAATGGCTTTTCAGCATGTAGCACACATCAGAAATTCAGGAATTTCGACTGGGAATGTTCCCAATGACTGCTGCATTCCTGAAATTCTCCTGTTCAAGAATAAAGTCAACAAAGGGGATTGGATGGTGATGTAATGTCTGAGATATGCCCCAGGTCTGATACAGCAAAGCAAAACAAAATAAAAGTATCCGGTCATATACAGCATAGATTAACCTTTGCTTGAAAAAGTCACCCATCAGACAATTTTGTGACCAGGGATAGATCGGGTGTGGCAATCCCCAATGTCACTATTTTTTTTCAGCATAATTCAAGAAACTTACTTGCCATACTATTGTTTTTATTTCCTACCTTTATTGTTTTCAGAAATAATTCATGGTGGTGAACATATCCAACACACCTTCCTCCTCCTAATTTCCCCACAAAAGCAACTCTGTGAGGTTTTATGTCTACATCCCACAAATGCCTATAATTTTATCCTTCTGTCTTTTACTATATATTTTAGAAAGCACCAATTTTATCATACTTTAAAAATATTTTATAATATCTATCTATCTATCTATCTTCTATCATAATATTTTATAAGGAATAATGCATTTAAAATCTTTTTCTCTACAATATATTTTCTAGGCAAACAGCACTATTCCATTATGTTACTAATTAAATAACAACAACATTTAGGATTTTTTGACCAACTATCTTGTGAAAAATACAAAAATTGTTCTCATAATTGTATGAATGCACATATTACATGATAAGGCAATAGCACAATAGTTCTCTAAAAGATATTGCATGATATTTAATATTTAATAATTTATTACTTAAAGTGATTTGCATATGGCAAGAAAACAGCCAAAAAGCCAGTGGGTGACCTTGGGCCTGTCACCTTATCTCCAAAGAAAGAAGGTGACTGGCAAATCACTTCTGAAAAATCTTGTTAAGAAAATGGAAGAGATTTATCGAGGCAGACTCTGAGAATTGGACACGATTGACCTGAAGAAGAAAAACAATGACAATAGTAGTATGTACACAGACACAGAGAGAGAGAGAAAGAGAGAGAGAGAAACAATGGCAATAGTAGTACATATAGACACACACACAGAGAGAATTTGAGTGTGTCAGAGGTGGTATTCAGCAGGTTCTGACCAGTTCTGGAGAATCGGTAGGTGAAACTTTTGAGTCGTTCGGAGAACCAGCAAATATCACCTCTGACTGGCCCCGCCCCCATCTATTCTCTGCCTCCTGAGTCCCAGCTGATCGGCTGGGTCTTCATTTGTTGCCCTGCACAGGAGAATGGAGCTGGAAAGGAGGTTAGTGGGGTGGGGAGGGAATGGGATTTTACAGTATCTTTCCCTTGCCATACCCACCAAGCCATGCCCACCAAGCCATGCCCACCAAGCCATGCCCATAGAATCGGTAGTAAAATTTTTTGAAACCCACCACTGGAGTGTGACCTGAGATTTTAAAAACTGGTTGTTACGTGACAATAAAGTCAGATATTAGAGTGATACATCTGTGGAGACTTGTTTGGTTCTTACCAACGTTTTACAAAACTGGTTCTTTTTTTTTTTTTCGTTATATAGAGTAAAAGAATAGGAGTATTATAAATAGATAGTGGGTTTGTTATGTGGATGCACTATAAAATTTAAAGACATAAGGTATAACAATTCAAAATAAATTATCTGGAAAAAGTTTTACTGTATCAGCAACGAAGGGTAAGAAATTAGTGATACACGTACAAAATAAATATGGTTTTACATCCATTTTTTTTCAACCAACTCATGCTTTCTGCAATATGCAAATTCAGAGCAGCAGCCATCTTTAATTTATTTTCTTCTCTTCCTATTTCCCACCCACGTTATATAGTTCAGTTTATCTCGCAGTAGGAAAGAGACACATTTTTTAATCCTGGGACAAAATGGTTAAGTGGTGTAACCTGAAATTAAGTCACAATTCAAAAATAGGTCATGGAATATTAATTGATAGCTAATATCACAAATAAAGGAATATTGCTTATCAATTAATAAGGGTGGTGCAGTAGCTCAGTGCTTGAGATGCTGGGCTTGTCAGTTGGAAAGCCACAATCCAGGGTCAAGACCTGAGTCTCATGTGAGCTCCTGTCCTTGCCCTAGCTCCTGCCAACCTAGGAATTTCTCTCCCCAAAAGCATGTAAATGTGAGTAGATAAACAGATACCACTTCAATAGGAAGATAACAGCACTCCATGATGACATGCTGGCCACATGATCACAGGAGCATCTTCTGATAATGCTGGCTCAATGGTCCTTGAAACAGAGATAAGCACCACCTCCTATAGTCGGCAATGACTAGTAGAGTCAAGTCTGCAGGGACTCCTTTTTACTTATTCCAAATAAATGAATATAATATCTTATTGTATTTTTAGATTTCTCAAGTAAAATAACTCACTCATTTCCATATTAATTTATACGTTAATTATACACACACACATACACACGTGCATGTGTGTCTGTGTATTTCTTATAGCATTCCTGCAGCTCTTTTCACTTCCCCACCAACTATTCATAGAAAAGAGATAAAAATAGGAGAAATACTGCACCTGCAGCAGCTTTTAAGCAAAGACTCAACAAATCACAGTTATACATAGAAACTAAAGCCCCTATCACACTGCACCAACGGATGGAAAGAGGATGTAAAATGGAGAAAAACACTTGCCATCGTTAAAATGAGAAAAACACCTTGCCCATCCACTTGGGTAACGGCCGGATGCTTCCGTTCTGTATACACTGCCTCGTTTTGCTTCCTCTTCATATCCGTCCAGCATCCGTCTATTGACATTTTGCATCCACTCAGAGAAGTTTTTGAGCTGCTCAAAACTTTGAGTGGAAAATGTTATCCAATGCATCCGTTCTGGCATCTGCTAAGGCATGACCAGTGGGAACATCCGTTTGCAGTTCCGTTACGCATCTCTATATCCGCGCCCTAGGCATCCGCCTGCGCATTCCGCGCAAACTCAAATCCGTTGCCAGCGGTAAACGGACACAGGGAGGAACGGAATGGCCATGCGCAGTGTTAGTAGCAACGGACGGTGAGAAAGGATGAAAAGCTGATGCAGCTACGCATCCTGCGTCATCGCTACGCATTCCAATCTCTGCATCCGCTACGTATCCGCTCTGCATATGCCTCAATGCACCGCTCTGCATCCTCTACGCATTCTCTACGCATCTGCTCTGCTCACCCTATGGCCATTCGCTCCATCTGCTTCCATCCGCTAAGGCTTCGTGTCCGCATCAACTTTCCGATCCGCCTCTGCGTCTCACTCCCCCGTCCGTCCTTCCGTGTTACCCGCCTCTGCTTATGCAAATTTGCCCCTTTGAGAGCGCGATAACAATGGATGGAACATTTTTCTCGTCCGCTGTGTCCTTTTTACAAACGTTTTGCATCCGTTGGGCAGTGTGACAGGGCCTTAAGATGTTCATCATTAACTATTTAACTTATGTGGATGACTGACCACAACAATTTAGTATGTTGTGAGAACTTTGTCATTAAATATTATCTATATTGATCTAGATTTATTGTTTTACAGACAAGGACATCTTACAGTATTCTACATTATATTTTCAAGCAGTCTTAAAATATTTTAAAATGCCTCGCTGTAGAACTCTTGGATTTTAGGAATTAATGCCCCTTACCTGATCACGATCTCCTGCAAAACAGCAGCTTTTCATGGTACAAGAGTTAAAATAACCCTGGTTGTCAAACTGGAAGACAGGCAGACGGGAATGGATGTCATAAAGGACTGGTGGCAACCTACGCCTGAGAGCAAGCAGCTGCGTTCCATTGCTGTTAAATCTCACACTCATGGCACTCTGAAGTGACAGATTCCCACCATACCGGAGCAAAGAACTAGGAAACAAAAATGAATTAAAATGAGCCGCCACAAGTCAGCTATCACCAAGGTGGTCTCTATCATTAGCATTGGTGTTCAAGGATGCCCAAGTGTCTGAATGTGCTGTTTTGTAACAACATCATAAGAATTTGAATACGATAGCCAGATATCCTGTCCAATAAGATATTTGAATAAGGATCACTTTAGCAAAAACTTTTGGAACAAACCTCAAGTGAGTGGTATATATTTTACAACTTTATTTCAGGTAAGTCTATCAGCATAGAAATCCCCATGAAATCAAAGGGAGGAGGGTGATTTGAACCAACTTATTCTGTTTGCAAAGCTGGGGTTGGGGATTCTGGCTGCAGTGCACAATCAACTGAAAACAAGCACCAATTTAAGCAGGGTTTCCTTCTAGTAAAAAACAAATGATGTTTGGATCTAAGAGATCACTTCCATGCATGTTTCTTCAAAGATAATCAGTGTTAATAAGACTGTCTCTCAACGAAGTAAATTTAAGATTTTTGCCTTAAATGTAATAACCCCTTAATATCTTTAAAGTCTTAACATGTAAGATTTTAGACAGAAAAAGTAAATCTTTAGGAATAATATAATTTGTTTGCTAAGTTTATATACTGCCTTTTGTTTTGGTGCTTATCATATTTATCACAGTTAAAAAAATATATAGTTTTGGACCAAAGGGTACATAAATACAGTATCTGGAATCTTCTAATATGTTTGTGTCATAAAGTTCTTCATATTAAAATGCACTGTGGCTGAGGGGCAGAATAAAAAAGCTCAAATTGAGTAGCCTTGTGCTGTTCTCAACAAAAACATGAATCAACACTAATTGATTGTTGTTGTTTTAACTACTGAGCTCTTCATGTATGAAGCTGTCTCTGGGCAGGAAATAATTTCTTTGTAGAAACAGGAAACAACCACAAACACGTTTATAGTGTGACTTGCTACACAGGTATAAAGAAGATACATTGGGGTTATTGCTATACAAAATCTTGAAGAAGGTACAGTTATGTTGCTATTATTTACATAAAGCAATCTATCATTATCAGGGGGCTGAACTAGAAAACCTCCAAGGTCTCTTCCATCTCTATTCTAATTGATTGATTGATATACAAATTTAAGTCCTTTTAAGCCTCTTGGAGAGCAGAAAGGATAGGCCTTAAAAAGTCATTGGGCATTCAGGCAGTAAATTAAAAAAGTGAAATATAACTTTAAATGCAAGAATAGCTTTGTTATGTCAAAATAGTTTTTACCAATTGCTTGTGTTCAAGAATGAATGGCTTCCTTTCCAAGAAAAAAGATAAAAAGTTATATTCTTCTGGCAAGTGGTATCTTTTGGATTGTTTATTGGAAGCTCACAAAAACAAAACACTAACAAAAGGAAAAGAGATTGGGACATGAAGTATCTCCAGTTGCTTTCATTATGTTATTCAATCTGGACATCTTGGTAAGTCACAGTTGTAGCTAAATTAGCTACATACTAGCCTATGGATATAGGAAATCATAATAACCTTTGGGTGAAAAGAAAGACAAAGAATATCTACCACTAAAGACCATGAATATAAAAGTCATCATATATAATGAAAAAAAACCTGCCATCATTAAAGATTGTGGTATTTTTATTACTTCACTAACAATGGATATGAGCAAAAAATAGTTATTGGCCAAGCTGAGAAAATCTAAAAATTATAGTATCGTATCCTATCGTACAGTACAGTGATATCTCCATTAAGTCCAACTAAACAATTTCTCCAAACACCTAGTCTTAGTATAAAACAAAAGTGAGGAAAGGGAGATGGATATTGCAAGGTAATTTGATAAACAGTGTTAAGAATAGAAGCAACTTTATGGAAAGTTACAGTGCAATGGTATAATGTTATTATATATTGTTTGATTACTGGATATGCCATCAAGTTGATGTTGACTGAGTGACGACATAGGCCTTCTGTATGAATAAGCATATATGCTCTAGAGTATTTATTTTCCATGAATTATCATTTCTTTTGAAATGCAAAATGAAATGTTTAAAGCTATGTCGTCTATGAACACATGTTCCCCAATGATTATGATTAGTAATTATAAAGAAGGGGTCTTTAGGGCATGATTTCCTGGAGTCTTTCAAAAAGTCACATGATGGCTGGAATCCAATCTTATCTCAAACCATTGCCAAGATAGCTGAAACAGACAAAAAGTCATAAGGTGATGTAAACAATCTAGCAATTCTGAAGGATAACAGCCAGTATCTTTTAGCAAACAAGATTCATAGTACACTTTAAAGACTACCTTATCATATAACCACATGATATTCAGACAACTTTTTTTTTGGCTGAAAACTTCTATAACTGCTTTGTCTAAACCTTCTGAGAGAAATCATAGAGAAGCTGAGATATGGTCAACTATTATAAGTTTCCTGTATTCTCAGGAAACAGCATCATATTACATTTGTATTTCAAAGGCAGAGAAGCCAGAACCCAAATGTATTTATGTATATCATATTTGTAAGGAATGAACTGAATATCTTAATGAAAGTATCCATTTTATCTCTTAACTCCCCATCCTCCCAGTCCTAACTGTAAGTGCTCACTGAAGAAGGAATTGAACCACTGCAAAACAGTGCCTTGAATCCCCATTCCTTGCAGGTGTCCAGAAGATATATGGATTAGGAGGTACATACCACCCTCGGTCAGATTTCACATGGGAGAACTGATGTTTTATAAAAAATCCCATGGCAGTTCTAAACCTCACTGGAATGGGTCTAGATAATCTACTTCCTCTACCATGTCTATGGAGAATCTCAGTCATCCAGGTCATGGTTGTCCCAAAGGCGCTTTTTCAAGAGGCAACTGGACTTTTGGGTTTTTCTTTGAAGACGTTTCACATTCCCCACCATCCAGTCAGAGCTGAAGAAGCTTTTTGGATGAGAAATGAAACATCTTTGTTCTGGTTATTAATGTTTGGATGGCAAAAAGCAGACAGACCAACTCCACAAAGCATCCATACAAAGACTTTTTAATTGGTTTATCAGGCATCCTGTCAACTCACATTTATTCAGAGGTTCTTCTTAATGTCCAATCCTTTGCATATCTGAATTGTGGTGTAAAGATAATAAAGTCTCAACCCCATGACGACTGAAGCGACTACATGGTATGGTGGATTCAGGCAAGAGTGAGGGAGCCTCCTCCAACCCAACATGGATCAATTTAGTGACCAATCTGGATTACAGATGTGACTACATGACATGGACTACATTTCCCAGCCTTAACTACATTTACCATGATGCATTCCCTTAAGGGGACAGCTCACAATTCCTAACTAACTATCCCAAATCCCATTAACTCTAAACTGTCTGGACAGCACAATCTTCAAAGAAAAACTAGAAGGTCCAGTTGCCTCTTGAAAAAGCACCTTTTTCCTCTAGCATGCTTCACAGTTCTACCTACAGTCTGAATAATTTTCTCTAAGACATAGGGCAATACTTGTCAAAAACACTCAGATCTAGGAAGACCCTCTTTAGACTGTTGGCATCAATCCTTCCAAGAGAGAAGTGTTAACTACTTCCCAAATCTAGGAGAATTAAAGATTAGAAAGCCAAGAATGGGCATGATTTGAGTTCATATACTATTTGGGACATCTTGGAGAGCAGTTTATCTATTTCTTCAGAATCTGCAAGCTGAAAAAAAATCCCAGATAATATGGCAAGACATTGCCTCATTCAGCATAACAGACTTTGCCCAGGAAGAGAGAACTTTACACTATAGTACTTACAATAGTGAATGCAAATACAAACTGTCCAATACTGATCTGCAGTAAAAAAAAACATGCACAAATGTGCTACTAAATTGTGTGGTTCCACACAATTAATCACTTACAATTACAGAGATAAATGACTTTAATGCATTTTAAAATCTAGGTGAGATGGGGGCGGGGCATATAAGATAGACAGACAGACAAGAATGTAATTGCGTGTAGTGTAGTAGTGATTCATTATATTGTAGTGCAACGAATAATTTTGGCCATTCTTAACTGACATAAAAGAGAAGAGGCATTCAGAGGCCCAATTTAACTGCAACCATATATATGCTTGAAGCAAGACTTAACAATTTTATTTGACATATATATCCAATAGCATTGCAAGTCTCGGATAAGAAACAACGTATCTAAAGTTACAATCACTAGCATTACCCCACTTTTACTATATGGCAAGGCAAAGGAGGTACCAGAAAGAAAGGAATGTGGTTATACGTGCACATTCTAAGACATTGTCTTCAATTAAGCTGCACAAACCATTTCAATTATATAAATGCAAGGCAATGTGAAGAGATATGATTTATTCATGCTACTCTGCATTGTGAAACACTTGTTTTAAATAACATGTTTCACCAATATGAAATGACAGAATGCCTAGTGATACCTTCTTCATTTGCAGCATTCAAAACTAAGATAGGATGTACTTCTAGCAAGCTCCAAGTATTGCAGGCAATTCTGTTAGATAATCTGTGGTTTCTTCTATTCTGATATTAAACAATTGAAAAACATATGAAATGCACATTAAGTCAATTAAAAGCTTCTTGTGAAGTAATTATTGGAGCAGGAACAACCAATCATATAACAGCATTTTAATATACAATGTAAAGATGATATATAGGAAATAATATAAATGGCCTATAGTATCCATATTTGTAGAGGTTAGAAGTGTGCATTAAAAGGGAATTAAGTAATCATGGTTCTTGAAACTCTGAAAATCCAATATAGACTGAGCAGATAGTTCCCCATCTTAAAGCCAAGTATTTTTATTTCAAACTGAAAAGTTTGTTTAAATCATCTGGATAAAGAGATCCAATTTATCAGTACTGAAAGAATGCTCACTATAGCAATTTTCTATATATTATATGATATATAGAAAAACTTTTACCAAGGAAATTTTAAGGATAAATAAAATTCTTATCAGATTACAAGTTCTACTTTGATTTCTCTTTCCAATTTCATTAAACAATACCTAAGAAAGCATGTTATTCTTTACCTTTGAGGTTTTCGAATATCCCAAAGCCCAACACCTTCTTTTGAGTTGGCAGTGGCCAATAATCTGGGCTCCACTGGATTGAACATCACACTATGAAAGGCAGAAGGATAATTTGCCAAGCAAAAGGGCTCTATTAAAAAAAAATACAGTTTTAAAGGTGGTACATTTTCATGGTAAAGTATTGATTTCTAGATAAACTTTGTTTATATTTGCCAATAATTCTTAAAATTAATTTCAAGTTGTCCCAGCAGAAGTTTCATATCAGAGTTTGAATTATCTTCCCATAAATCCCACAAAAATGATAAAACTGTAATATCTCCAGAAATATGCATTATCTCTTCATTAATGCCTGCCAACAAATACAAAGAGATTCTTCAGTCTTAATCTTGAAAGTGACCAATAGCAACAAATAATTTAGATTTGTCTTTTCTACATTTTCAAGTTATTTTACCTAAATTCTGAAAAGTTATGTGTTCACTTGTATATACAAAATGATGCTCCAGTCTGCAAGGTATTTTGCAAAGCTGTTAAAGGAGTTTCACTATTACTAGTTGGGAAATGAAACACCTGCAAGCAATCAACCAAGCTCAGAGAGCACCAAGGACTCTACAAGAGCTTCATTTACCATCCAATTAAAATTGAATTATTGTATCAAAATATGGCACTGAAATGAATTTAATAAAGTAATGGATTTTCAATGTTTTGTATTATAACTTTGATAAGTTTATAAACTGCTATTCACAATAATAGTGGTGGCCTTCAGTAATTAAACATTACATTTTAAGTTTGTTTTTAAATTTGCTAAAAGCTACACTTAATGCAATAGTTAACAAGATAGAAACCCCAATGTGGTTCTTAAATCAACTTGACTAAGTTCACACAAAAAGCTAATCTGATAAGAAATACACATTTTATCTTAGTGCCACACTGAATTTTGCCTTATATTTATTTCTATGCTGCCCCTTTTTATTTCTACAACCTGGTCTTAAGGATAAAATTCAATATGCTCATCTATAGATAGCTAAGCAATTACAATTTATAAGACCCTACTAATAATTAAAAACACTGTTTTCAAACCAATGCATAAAGATGATTTAAAACCTTCCCAAATAACTACACATGATGGTATACTGACAATTATAATTCCTATGTTAACTTGCCTATATTGCAATGTTATCTTTGAAAGGTGTCTCCTCAATGACCTCATCTTCAGAAGTGAAGTGGGTGGAAAGACAATCCCTGTTATTAAAATACTCTTCTGGAAAAGCTTTTTGGCACCCATTCTCATTGCTTGGTAACATTTCCAAGATGTTTATACTTTCAACTGAAATATAATTTTTGCTTCCCCTTCCTCCTTCTCTTACTTTGTCATGATTTGTTTTTATTACTCCTGAATACAAGGAGACATGCATATAGTTTTCTAGGCAGCATTTGCCATTGCCTTCTTCCTAATGCTGAGACTATGTAATTGGTGCAAGGTCACCAGCTGTTTTTCCTATCTAGTCAGGACTAGAACTCAGGTTCCCAGGTTTCTAGTCCAGAGTCAACCATTAGACCAAATTTGTTCTACTATGTAAATTAAAGAACAATATAAAAATTAATTTAATACTGAAAAACATGAGATGACACATCTCATTCCATTACTATTTAAAATTATAGATACAAGTTTCTGAAGCCACAGGATAAAAATACTTTCCCTTCCAGGTGAACAAAACATTTTAAAGAAAATTCAGATACATGCAATTCTTTCCTTATCAAACTAAACTTAAGTTATCTGTTTTAACAGAAAAACTCTGTGGTTTCCAACACTGAGATACCATATATATCTCAGTGTCTCATTGCCTCTTTGTGGCAATGGCAAAAACTGTATTTGCTATTCCTGACATGATTCATGATGGTGGAAGGAACATCATACCAAGATCATAGGAATGCAGAATTCCTCTGACATAGTCACTCTTCCAACATGTTCTGAAAGGCATGCCTACCCCACCCCATTCCACCCTAATTTATTTTCAGACTTATCTGAAGCAAACCACAAATTATATTGGAAAAAATTGCTTTACTTTCTCTCACTTCTTAATATTGCACATGTGGAGTAAATTCAATTCTCTTAAATTATTGTCCTAAAATCATTTTGTTCATTTCAAAGAATAAAATGTTTCATAGCATTTTTTTCACTCTTCTCTAAATTTTCCTTTGTTTGGAAAATTTAGAAAGATCATAGAAAGAGATGCCATGTCCTTTCTTCCCTGATACTTTTGGGTTCCCCCCTCCCTCCCAGATATATTCACATATTTGTTCAGTGCCATCTGTTTCCAATGAAGTAAATCAATTTTTAAAATCATGCAGATGTAATTCTCACCTCCCTGAGAAGACTCTCTGATATCCCAAATGAGAACTCGACCATCATCAGATGAGCTTGCAAAAACATTATCATCAACTGGGCTCACAGACAGTCCATAGACTGCATCTTCATGGGCAAACACATCCAGAGTTTCACCACTGAAACATACACCAGCATCATCAGCTTCTTATCTTTTACAGTGGCATTGTGCTAGAAAATTTATTTCCAAACATTTAAAGTCCATTATCCCATACATATTCTTAGAAGCAATAGTATATAAAAAACTTATCTACAAATATGTTAATAAAATGCAATTCTATATAAACTAGGACTATCTTATTTGGACTGAAAAATTCACTTACAGAATTTTCTGTATCTGTTGCTGCTATCAAATGGCTTTCCAGGTTTTTGCAAGCCAGATATGATAGCCTTAAAAGGCTACTCAGAAATGCCGTATTCAATTCAGTAGGAGTTTCTCATTAATAAGTATGCAATGGAATAAACATCTCGATCTTAATGCAAAGTAGACAGATAAGCTTTTGTCTTCCCCATTATCCTTTATATCACTCATCTTTAAATTCAGAGAAGTTTCAAACTGCAGTTGCCATTATTAGTAGAGTAGCATAAATGCTTGAAGCATATGGATTAACAGAGTGATCTTGAGAATGTTATATTAACTAACAATGCCATTCTACATGCCATTTCTTGAAAGTCAGTCTTATTGAACATAAGGGGGGGTTATTTCTGAATAGATTATTGCGGTGAAAAGTATGGGATAATGGAATATTCCAACACATGTTAATCATGTAAATATTTTAGATCATCAGATATGAATACAATGTCCTAAAACTTAGGCCCACTGATATTTCAGTGTTTCTCCTTCTCTCCATCATTGCTCTGGTAAAGAGTATTTAGACATTGGAAAAAATGCATTTACCTCTGGACATCATGAAGCAAAACCTGTTCATCATTACCTATAAACAAAAACAGAATTTGTCATTTGGTAACTTGAATGTAAACAATCAGGATTGTGGTCATGCAGTTTTTATTCAGAAAAAGAAAAAATAGTTTGGGAACACAAGAAATAAATTAGCTTTTTACTTCTATTGTGGACCAAATATTCATGACAATGACTCCTACTTATTGGCTTGCTTTTGAAGTCCAAAGCAATTGCAGTTTATTGTGGAGTAGCAATAAAAGAAGTTGTCTATGGAGATTCTCAATCATCCTGGTCATGGTCGTCCACGAGGTGGTTTTTAAAAAGCAACTTCTTACAGTGAAAGTTCAGTTGCCTTTTGAAAAGCAGGGATTGTAAAATAAGTTGTGTACTACAAGTACCATTCTATCTTTAAAAGCACTAGGATAGCTAAGTATGGAGAAGTCGTACAGAAAAAAACCCACCATCCCTTTCTTTGCTTTAGAAACATTATCACACTGCACATCACAAGAATATACAGGATTTGGAATCCTTTTGGTTGCTGAATATCTATGTCTCTCAATTAACTCACTCAAGAAGGGCAAACTTGTGGCAATTGGGCAGTGATTTGAATGGCCTTGTACAGATAGGCATGACAGGGATCAATAACTGCAATGACATTTACAGTTTATAGTTTCCATAGTTTTCCCTCCTCAAAATTGTGTGAAACTAGATTTCTGTGCATCACTGAAGTAATACTCAAGTTCTGGGATCCTCCAGGAGCAAGGCAATACTGCAGGCCACAGAATGCTTTTCTGCCCAATCAGAAAAAAGTACAGGTAGTCCTCGACATACGACCACAATTGAGGCCAAAATTTCTGTGGCTAAGCAAGTTAAGTGAGTTTCGCCCCATTTTATGACCTTTCTTGCCGCAGTTGTTTAAAGAAATCACTGCAGTTGATTTGTTTAACAACTTATTGGTTAATTAAGTGGATCTGGCTTCCTCGCTGACTTTGCTTGTCAGAAAAGCTGATCACTTGACCTGGAATATTGCAGTCATCATAAATATGAGCCAGTTGCCTAGTATCCAAATTTTGATCACATGACTAGTGGGATGCTGTAATGATTGTATGAAAAATGGTCATAAGACACATTTTTTCCCAGTGCTGTAACTTCAAATGATTACCAAAGAAATGGTTGTAAGTAGAGGACTACCTCTATTTTCTTCCTACTATACCCTAAAGATAGCTCAGGTTAGGAAGTATATTGCTTATTTAAAAAAAAAATTTGGCACATCATTTTGCTGTGCATATAAAGATTATAGAGCAGGTCAGAGGACAAAAAAAGGGCATTCTACAACTTTTTTTTATTAAAATACAGGACTATCCTATGAGGCATTCTGCCAGTATAAGCTATATCTGCATTGCACCTGCCAACAGCAATGAATGGGAAAAAGAATCATTGTCAATGACAATGTGCTCAGAAGGTGGTTGGTTGGTCTATCTCCAGTAATAGGAAATTGTTTTTCAGTTGTGCAGCCTCAATAATATTGCAAAAACAATGTTTGGAGATATACATTGGAACCACTTAAAAATCCCGTTCACACTTAGGGAGGATGTAAATTGCAATCAATCAATCAATCAATCAACGAAGGTATTCTTGCTTAGCTTTAAAAACATTATTCTTTACCTCCAGAAAAGATCCTTGTGTTACCACTATTAAAAGCCAGGCAGAAGATATTAGAGTGATGTTCTCCTTTCAGTTGAATAGGCTTCACCCTGGAGTGGATTGCTTCTTCCATATGCCAGAGCAGAACTCGACGGTCATCTCCACCTACAGGGTACAGAGTACAACATTCAAAAAAAGCACTTAAAACATCTATACACCTTGTGATATGAAATCTTGAATATTTTAAGCCTGCATTGCTGGATCATATGAAGAGCCACTACAAGTTAGGATGAATTTCTCCATTGTTGCTTTTTTCTTTTCAAAACAGAGGCTATTATATAATATTGAATTGAGATGGGGGAAAGGGGGGAAACTCTAACAGATATATAAATATAACCAGACAAGCTGTTATTTTGGGCATTTGCATTCATTCTCCTATATGGTTTAGATAATTCTTTTATTGAGAACTCTAGACAGTAAAATATTGACCAGAACTCTTGCTTCTTTGAATGAAAGTATTTTATATTACAGACTTCTTATTGATAAGGGCACTTTTTGAAATATAGGCAATTAAATACAAATACCCAATACAACAATGAGATAATATGTATTATACTTGAAGCCAGGATTTTGGCCTAGGGTGTCAAAACTTCAAGAGCACCAGTGCTATCTTCCTTCCAAAAACAACGTCTATTTTACAAATCCAAGAAGGAAGTAGCATCATCTGTAGGAGTCAAGCATCATCAGTAAAGATAGCCAAGAGGTGCCATATACACCTGAGCTTGGACTTTTTTGTGTCACATCATGCAGTCTCAGATCAAAGCCCTTTTGAAAAACAGATTCAAATCTCAGATAGGAATGAGTCGATATGTATTTAATGTATTTATTGCATGTAAAAGCTACCTTTCCTTTAGGATACTCAAAATCATACATATACTTTCCCTTTTTACATTTATCTTCCAAATAATGCCATGAAATACTCAAGCTAAAAGCATAACTTGCCTAAGAATATCCAGTGAGAGTTTCAATGTAGAATTGGTATTTGACTTAAGGTATTTACAGTTCTAGTCCAATACTATGGTATAAGTTAACAAGTAAAGGGTTTAACACAATTTATTCCTGCAATGAATTTTCATGGCTGCTATATCTTTTCCAACATTCTTTCAAAATCACAGGAAGAGCATTAAAAATAACTTAAATTTACTTGAATTCAAAATTAACATGCGAGAACAAAATTGAATATTGACCCATACATCTTTGGCTTTTTACAAATATCTTATCAAAACTATCGGTCATGTAATCAGTCTAAATTTATAGGTATGATGGTAGCTCCTACATCCAACATTGTCATATGAAAACAATCTTCAAAGACAATTAAGCATTTAGAGAAAAGCATGATAAATCTTTTGACTATTAGCTACAATATAGTTTTTCTAACACATTAACATACATTTGTTCAACATGATGAAGCCTTTGGTATGGTAGTAAAGTTTATAAAATAGAAGAAATGTGTATATTTAGATATGTAACATAATGAATAGCTGACATAATTAAGTAGATGAATTAGGTTATGTCCTACAGTTGAAATATAAATTAATGTTTTATTGTGTTGAGATTTGCCTAACAATGATGTAACCATTTATACTGCAACAGCATGTTTAGACATTCCTCTTAACTGAAAAAAAACCTCACTAAATACAGATTGAGGTGCTTATCTAGAAGATGACTAGAACATAAAGTACTGAAACTATCCTTTTTCATAAAGGATCACAGACACTGGTCCAACAACTACATCATCTTACTTTAATTCTGATGGTAGGAGAATGGATGTCATTAGCACAGCAATGACATCTGCCCAGAGCAGGACATGTGTCATTGCAACAAAGGCCATTTCACTGTCAAAACTAAGTCTGGTAATTGCCTAGAATGGAACATGATAACCTCTATCCTTCAAGAATACATGAAAGCTAATAGAACTAAAAAAACAAAGAAAACTTCCACATTTAGAAGTATTTTTATTTGTATCTCATTTTCTAGTAATCAAAATTATATTTCATTATGCCTGGCTGCTGAAAGTGGAAAGACTCATCCTCAACATCATGCATTTCTTTCTCTTCAACAGTAAAGGGACACAGGACAGAAAATATTCTGCAGCCAAGAAGGCTCCATAAACATTTGCACTACTTAAGTGACCCTGAGGATATAGATAAATCTCCAAGTGGCCTCAAGGACTCTCTAAAAGAATGCTTCTTTGCGATAGGAGTTTAATTTCTAAATTCTATTTAATCCAGCATTACAAAAACTATTCAGAGATACATTAATGAGTCTTGTGTGTATAAATTATGCTTTCTTCCAATATGGCTATGAGAAATAGATTATAAGTTTTAATTTACATTTTCAACTGTCATTATGCAGTATACTGAAATTGTAACTGTAATTAGTATGAATTATGTTTTTTAAACCAAGAAATATCATCCACAAGAGGTTGGCTCATTTTCCTAAAACATAGTTAAAACTTATCATAGTTTATCTGGTTTCAGATGTAGCAAGTAACTGCATTTGAACACTTAAAAGAATTTCCTGGGTTTTTCCTCCATAGCTTCAGTGTAAAGAAAGTGAGGCAAAATGTGAAGAAAGCTCATGACTGTTGCACTAATCCATAGTATAGTGTGCAAGTTATCTGGTTCATAGCAAAAGAGACAAATAGACAGGTTTAATTTCTACTGGAAGGCATTCTAGTATTGTAGTACTTGACTCGCCTGTTCACTCATCAGACAAATTACACCAAAGACAAGTGGCCCCAGGAGAGATTTTTTTTAAAGATTTTGAATCCCAGACATATTTAAATGAAAGCAAGTGGTTTTTAAAAGACCCTAAGCTATGGAGAGAATCAGCATTTTGAATTGGCCCTACAATCAAATAAGAATCAATGGAGCCAACATAAAATCAAATGTACATGCATCCAGCCAATACATGCAACATTTCAATTTTTATGCATTGATCCAAATTCCACCTCAACATCTCTATTCCTGCAACTCCAAATTTGTTATGAGTGCCTTTTCTGGACAGGTATAAAGCACAATATTATTGCTGTAGAGCTGTCTGACAATGCTGCAAAAAATTAAACAACAAAGATCATAAGCACCTCTTCAATATTTTATATTGTATTTGGATAATACTATTTCTCTGTTAGGTCAGGCATAATTGTTCTTAGTTTATTTTGAATTGCCTTCTATTTTATCTTTGTCCATCTTCTATTAATAGTTTTAAGAATCTGGTGTTCATTAATACTGACTTCTCAATCATATTAGAAGCCCTGGAACTGCAGTAAATTATCTAGAGCAAAACAGTATGTATTGTACTAAATAGATATGCTCTCCCTCAACTGAGTTTTGTTCATAATTTTGTTCATAATTATGAGTGACAGATATTTAACTTGAGTTAAAGCAAGTTAACTATCAAATCCCAAAGATGTCCGTTTACAGTGTAGTAAGCCCTCTGCTATTTCAGAACTCTTGAATATTTACAATATTCTATAGTTCTATAGTGCTTTTCATTGAAACATCAAAGTGGTTCAAAGAAAAAAAAGTACCATATAATAATTACAATAAAAAGTAAAAAGAAAAAAAAGTTTTTAAAACCATAAAACAACAATGAACAAATGCCAGAAATTATGGCAGCTGATTAAATAGACAACAAAGAAGTAGATTTTAAGTTCTGAGAAAAAGACTCCACACTGGGGATGCACATAATTTTAATTAGAAGTTTGCTCCACTGATAGATGCCACTACAGACTTTTTTAGTGTGTCTGTGAGTAAACAGATAATTCTGCAAATAGTTTGGTCCCAGACTGATTAGGTCTTGTAAAACAAACACCACCATCTTCAAAAAGGTTTTCAAGCTGATTGGCAGCCAAGTTGGAGGTTTCCACATAGCACTGTAAGATTGTACCCAATAAGATACTTTATTGAGTAACTTTGTCAGAATATTCAATGCTAGCCACTTTTGAGGGATGGTTGCTGGCTTTTCTCCCTTTGCCATAACCAAAATTTTCATCATGAATTAAAATCCCCAATTACTATTTCCACATAAAATATGTGTAGCTACTCCCTCTTCTGTCTAGCCAATGGGGAAACCCTAAATGCAGGAAATAGCTGTTGTCCCATTGCAATACTTGTTCTCCATCTCATTCTCAAATTTATATTTACCTATTCCTATGGTGAATATAACTTTCCTGAACATTGAATGAGCTGAGATGACCATGCAATTTTGTTTTGAAATCAAAACCTTTGCAATCGTTATCTGAATGAGCACACCAGTTTTCTTTTTTCCAAGTAAAATTATGAACTTAGCTTCCAAAAATATCCCTTTTTTAAAAACAGAATGTGAAATAGAGTAACTGTACATGATAAATCAACCCTCTCTTCTCTGTGACAGCCCCACAAGCATTGGGCATACCAATCATGTCTAATCCTTTATTTTTTTGTTAGACATATCTAGTTCCCTTAACAGTTCATCATACGGTTTAGCCTCCAGTCCCCTGAATAGCTTTGTTGCTCTTCTCTGGTATTCTGTTCTAGCTATGTGCCCCTCTTTCCATTTTTTAATACTTGTCCTTCTTGTTTATCAGTTTGTTAGAGAGTTCTTTGTGCAACCATGTTGGTCTTATCTGATTTCTTTTGTTTTTCTTTCTCTATGGTATTGTTTTTCTTTCACTTTTTAGTATTTTGTTTTTCAGAGTTTCCCATGCATCCTAAATTGTTTCTCCTTCTAGGAGTTCCATCCATGGAAACCTTCTAAATTTCTCTTAGTCTCTTAAAAATCAGCTCTCTTAAAATCTAAAGCACTGCCTTGACTTGGTTCAGTTGCCTGTGCCTGCATTATGCTGAATTCTACTATGACATGGTCACTCTCCCAATGTTTTTCTTGTTATAAAGGGAAAATAAAAGAGGTATAACCTATTTATCATATTAAAATAATTTAAGCCTTACATTAACTCAAATATATTTTTATGTGGACTTCATCTATTTTCGTGTTCTGATTTTGCCCATTGTTAAGAGACCTTTCCCCAGCAATACTATCAATACTAATGCACACTCCCAGAATTTCCCAGCCACATGATCATTGCTGAGAAAATCGAAAGTTGTCCACACATTTCAAGGCTTCCAATGTTGGGGAAGGCTGTTTTCACCTCATTACTCAAATACCAAGTTTAGCCTTTGGTCTGAAAAAGCAAGTACCACTGACATCAGCAAGTTTACAAACAACAGATAAAACAAACCTTTAGAACAGATTCTAGTATCATGGATGTAACATTTAGCTTTATTTACTGTTGTGTATTTGTATCATATCATTATTATTGCATTTTCTTATATATCTTGTAAACTTCCTAATGTTCAATTCGATTGAGGCAGTGTATAAATTTCCTAAATAACTAAACATTGATACACATTTGAAATGACAGTTTACAGAAGGAAGATGAGTTTTTTTCTTCCTATCCCAGATTCTGAGTCTGAGTTCCTTGAAGGAAACAATACATTTTACAATGCAGACAACAACAAGGCTCAGAGCAAAGTCAAATGAGAGAGAGAGGGGGAACAAATGATTACTGAATGTTAATATTTGGCCAAAAATAGAGAAAACATTTGGTTTGAGAAGGGTCAATCAGACAATCAGAAGGGTATAGAGGAGAAACAGAACACGTTCCTAAAACATCCATGAGGGATAGCTTGGAAAAAATGGAAAGTCTGTTGGACGATTAACACAAAGCTTTCATCTGACAGTATTGTAGAGAGATAAAAACAGAAGAACAAAGATCATCCATAGAGTTATTAATTGAAAGAAAGGATTAAGAGAGAGAGAAAAGCTTATGCAAAGTCATAAATATTTTCAACTTTAAGAAAATATTTGTGCTACATGGAGAATTTATACAGGCCTTTACAAAGATTAGCACAATATTTGACAAATGTGAGTTTGGAAACTGGTCTAGTATGTTTAATACTCATATAATGTAGACATACAACAAATGCAACTTATGTCGTAGTACTACAAGAATGAAAGTGCTATTGTGTCAGGTGGCTTCTTTTGCCCAGTAGTTATCATTTACTGTTTTGTATAACCTCATACAACCAGATTCCAGGTATACAAAACTATTAAAAACAACCAGTACAGTACAGTAAAATATCTTACATCCCCAACACCATAAAATCTGCTCCATTTAAAAAAGAAAAAAGAAACAGCTGCAGCCCAATCATAATTAAGCTTTGAAAGCCTGTCTGAATAGCACTGTTAAAGCCTTATAAAAGGAAGTTAGATGCATCTTGGAGGTAAGATTGGGGCTATCACAGATAAAGCCCACTATTTTATCTATCCCCCCCAAATATTCTTCAGAAGCAGGCTTTACTAAATGACTTGACATAATGAATTTCAATATTCAAATTGATATTCAAGAAACAGTAATCCTGTGCATATCAATTCCAAATAAAACACCCCTGAAGTTAGTCACACTCTTGGATGATATCCAAATACATAGACTTCTTTCAGTGGAGATCTGATATGTTTATTTGTTCCTGAAGTATTCATAAAAAGTTTTTTGATTACTTATTTTGGAAATAAATAAGCCATTGAACTTTTCAAGGTAATCATCAAAGTTTAAGACCAATTGATGTAACTTTTTAAAATTCTTTATAGCTCTTTTCTTGCAGAATGGCAACTAAAATATAAAGATGTAAAATGCATATAATAATATAAATAAAATATTACTATTACCAGTAATATAACAATAATATATTGGTAATAGCAATATACTATTACTAATAACAGTAACATATAGTAATGTATGCTACAGTACTATATGCAATCTACATCTTTTCTCATTCTGCAAGAAAAGAGCTATAAGGGATTTTTAAAAGTTATATCAAGTTGTCTTAAACCATGATATGGTAGAGCATGTAAAAGTGTAAAGATGTAAAATGCATACAGTAATATAAATAAAATATTATTATTAATACAGTAATCTAACATATATTACTAGTAATAGCAATATATTGTAATAGTAAAATGTTATATGACTATATTCTTTTTACATCTTTACATTTTTCACGCATTTTACATGCTCTAACATATATTTAAAAACTCTTTGTTAATCAACAAAAAAGACATGATTCTGTTATCTATTAATCACAGACAGCTTTTGCAGTACTGGTCAAATCATTAATTTATCTTCTCATTCTCCTTTATGTAGTAATCCATCTTTTTCTAGTTTGCAAATTCCTTTAGATAAAAATAATTGTCTGAATGTGATTCCAGTATATTAGTTGGCTGTAGTAAAATAATATTCAAATATAGAAAATAAACAATAATTTAGAATTATTGGTTTATCATGATTATTATGTTTAACATGATTAAAAATTTCCTCCTTCAAAAGACAAAAACTTCTAATAGGCTCATCATACTGCGGTTTACCTAGACAGATATTTTTATGCTGATCATTTTCCTTATTGTTTCTTTAAAGAAACTGCAGATATATTTACTTAAATCTGCATCATATTCTTTAAGTCATATCATTGTCCTTGCATGTTAATGATATATGGAATATGTTCAGATCTAATGAAGCATGATACATGTTGAAAAACCTTTGTTTCAAATGTTTGCATTTCTTTGATTCAAAATCTCTGGCACTTCACAGCTCTTCCTTTTCTTGACTATACTGCCTAGTCTGTGACTATACGTAAATATACCTAAATATAATGAAAGTCAGATCAACATAATATTAACAATTTAAAACAATTTAAAGCCCTATTAAACAAAACAGTCTCTGATTGTTATTAACAGCATATTTGGCAACATATACATGTCACTTAATTGGAGTGCCAATTAAGAAAGCTTGTAAAATGAATATTTTTGCACTTCAGTTACCATCTGGAAATAAGTGGTTAAAATGTAGCTTTTCCAAAATGCCTTGAGATGAACATCTATGCTTTGTTTCTTATCTGATCACCAGCAGGCTTTAAAATGTTTTGCTGTTTTATGAAAACTGTTGTTTATGTTTTAAAATTGCTTTTTGTGGATAAACTGCCTGGACTATTTGATATAAAGCAAAAATATCTGTCATGCAACTGCCAATAAGGAAGATTTTTTTTCATTACTATGGAAGGCAGTGTGGTATAATGGATAGAATTGCTTTGCCTTAGCATGAACAGAGAAGACGGCCTTAGGTGAGTCACTTGTGTAGTTGTTTTCAGGCTAAAATAGAAAACATAATACATTATATACTTAAGGTATGATAGAGGAAATTATGTAGTATTGCACGTACAATAGCATTGTATTATCAATACTAATCAGTACAGTAGTATTGTGGCATAATAAAATTGCTTTGTTTTAAAGACTGGGCTCATTCAAGGACTAGATTATAATGTGGGAAACGTGTGTGTTGACCTCTTCCCTGATTCCGTTGAAATGAACCCAAAACTCTTCTTTGTTTCAGATTTCCAACTTTTTTTTTTTTCTTGAAGACAGAGATGCTATGGGTCATGTCCTTAAGTTGGGAAAATATTACCATATTGCCAGGCATCAGCTATCCAACCAGGCCTATAAAAAGGGTTTATATATGCCTTAGTGGGAGATTCATATCCGAAGCCCAAAACTACAAATAGTGTAGAAAACCATGTCATGGTGCTTATTCCCCATAAACTGTGTTTCTCTTCACCGTGGCTGAAGAGAAAGGAAAACGCAAGCGCCGCGTCTGACTTGCTCCTTGTCCGTTTGGTTACGCGGAGGAAAGTCTGGGCTGCGTCGAAGAGGCAACCGCACTTTCCCCCAGCTGGCGGGAAGCGAAGGCGGGCGGAGAGAGATGCCACCTTCTGTCGCTTCCACGCTCTTGGCGGAATAGGCCATCGATTCCCCGGCCTGACGCTATGAGGAGCTCAAGGAGAGAACAAGGCCTGCGGTTCCCACTCAAGCCCCGGCCTGGAGTTTGCGTTTCCCCTCGGGGAGAGGGGGAGGGGCGGCAGCGGGGGGGGGGGGAGGAGAAGAGGGTCTGGCAAGAAGGAATAGCGCTGCCCTCGGATTCCTTCCTCGGTTGAAAGGCGCGGAAGGAAGCGGCGAAGCCCGAAGGGCTCCTCCTTCCTTCTCGCCCCACCGCCCCGTCGCCGCAGCTACACGTCCCTCCGAGGCTCCCGAACCTGACAGCAACACCACCACCCCCACACACACCCTACTCCGCCTCGTTCAGCGTCGGCTCCACTCCGCAGCAGCTCGCTTTCCTTTCCAGCTGCTATTAAACCTGGCAGTAAAAAAAATAAAAAAAATCATCAGGTTGCTCCCCACCCGCACCGCCCCTGGGGAGAGGGGGGTTATAAAGAGAAGAGAGGAGAGGAAATGCATTACCCCGACTTTCTAAAGTCCTTCTCGCAATAGGGGCATCCTCCCTTCTCCATCCCCTTTTTCAAAAAACATCCCCGCCCCCCCTAAAAAAACCAACTCATCTGACCGGGACCCTCTTTCAATCCGAACCCACCGCCCCCCCCCGCCCAATCTTCGGACTCCATTTACGACGCCTCGCGTCTCAGTTAACGGATTCCATCGGATGTCACTGGGAATTTCTAGCGCCTGCTTTTTCCATTTTGTTCCAGTTACTACCGGCACCTTCAGCAGGAGAACGAAACATCCTGTTATTAATTAATAATACACCAAGACACCCAGAGCAAAAAACAGAACTCCTAAACCTTCCGGAGGAGCCATTGCGTCGGTGGGGAAGCCTAACTTCCCCCCCCCCCTCCGCCTCCCCTCCCCTCCCTCCTCCAAGCCGGAAGCGCAATAAACAGGACGGCGGGGAAACAACAGGGGATAGGGCCATCCACCTCGCCCCCCAAACTGTCACCATTTTAGATCTATATTTGGGAAACCTTAGGGTTGTGTGTGGGGGGGGGGAAGGGAGGGCATTTTGCTTCTCCGGCGGGCTCGGCTCGGCGAGGGAAAAAATGGAGCGGCGAAGAGGAAGAAGAAGAAGAAAAGAAAATTGGGGGGCGGAGGGGGAGGATGGAAGGAGAGAGGAGGGCTTGCATTACCTGAGACCAGCCATTGGCCTCCATTGTTGGAGAATTCAATGGCATTGACACAACCGAAGTGGCCCAGCAGATCCTTCTTGTAGAGGTTTCTACAGCCTCGCAGGCGCCTCCGCTGAAAGTCCTGGGTGAGCAGAGGGTCTCCCTGCAAGCCCCTCTGGGACAAGAAGCCCACGACTGACCTCATGTTGCCCCCTAGGCCAGCTTGCCGTCTCATGGTGCTGGTGCTGGTCCCCCACTTGCCCCCCTCGCTCGCTCGCTCGCTCGCTCCCTCCCTCCCTCCGCTTTCTCCCCGCCCTCCCTTGTTATGGTTATGATGATTTTCTTGAGCCGGCCATAGTAGGGGAGAGGTATTAGATACTCCGTTGCTTCCTGATCCCCTTTAAACTCCTCCCCTGCCTTAGAGCGGCGGCGGCGGCGGCGGCAACAGCAGCTGATTCACAGCTGCAGCCTTTTCCTTGATGCGATTCTTCTGCCGGCTGCTTCCTTGGACTGAACGTTGTTGCTCGAGGGGCCAGTGGTTTTGGAGATCGAGGATGTGCTCTTGACTAAGTGGTTCCTCACCACCATCATCACTATCATCATCATCATCATCATCATCATCATCACTCCTTCCCTATAAAATCCAAGATCGGCGGAAGTATATTTGGCTTTCGCTGGAGACCAAACAGACGTTGAATCCACCATCACTTTTATGTTACGGAGTTGCAACAGCGGAAAGCCAGAAGATCTCGCTCGGGCGGGACGACAACGGATAGATATGATAAAGAGCGACGAACCGCCAGATGCCGTTTGCCCTACCGTCCTTCTTTACAATCGCCATTAAAGTAACTTACGAAGTTGAGCAGGCGTAATAAGAAATAAGCGGAGTTTCGGTGGAGTTTTCATCGAAATTCTTCCCAGGACAATAAAACTTCTTGACCGAAAGATGAGATTTCCGGATTGGTTTTTTAATCTTTCTCTGCCCACTACTGCTGGCATTTTAAATATTCCTCACGGTATCATGGAAAGTTGAATCATTTTGGACATTTTTCTATGTTTGTGCGTGTGAACATTCTGAAATGTTAACATTTCTTAAAAAAAAAAAACATTTTAGAAAATAATTCCATACCAATCAAATCCCTTTAAAAAAGGGATTCTGGGGAAGAGATACAGCGTACATGACAAATGAAGAAAACAATACTTGCTGAAGACAATTAGTGGAACTTACATAAAAAGTACACAACTCTGCCTCATCAAAGTGTACATTACTTCATAGAATATGTCTTTAGTTTCTTTTTAAAGGAAACTTATACCAAATAGCTGTAGAATCTGCTTTGACATGAATCTGCTTTGCTATGATTTTTAAATATACTACATATGGTACATGGTACATACATGTTTGACATTGATATAAAGCTCCCCAATAGGTGAGTTTATAACAGTAAAATTTATGTTGGTTCACTGTAGGATGTATTAATAGCAGAGATGATAAGGTGATCCTAGGAGAATGCCATTATTTAATGTGAAATAGGAGTGGGTAAACCTACAGATGGCACCTGTTGCCTTACCACAACCTGACTTGAAAATACTTTATGTGGATGAACCCATCTGTCCTACTACTAGCCACTGGCAAACAGCAATTCATATAGGACTGCTGCAATATTCCTAGAACCCACCAATGAATGGCATCAGATATATTCACAGCAGCCCTTTGAAATATATTCCTCAGCAGAAATGTATAAGCTTAACACACCTGACACCTAAACCTCAATTTTATCCAAGATACAAAAACCAGAATGTGATCTAATATGGAGATATACTGTAATAGACCATTTGCAGTATTTAGGCTTTCATACAACATGTCATATGGGTTATTTTTACTTTGACAAATTTTTTGGCATAGAGTTATGCATAATATCAGTCTGTTATTATGATTCACTGTATTATGTGAATTCAGAATATGATTTAATTCAGCAACCAAATGAAGTGTATTATATGAATCCAGCCTTTGTATGGCAATAATGAACACCATATGAACATTAATTAAAATATTTCTAATATTTTCACTATATTGACCCATGATGCTTTGTTGGGCTGCGCAAGTGAAGTCTCTTCACAAAGGCAGCAATAAAAAGAGTCTTTATCCTCTTCCTCAAATATCAGTGGGATATGCCATTTATTAACTCAGAAAACAAGGAATGTGATGGATCTTGAAAAGGCACAATCAACACTCTGAACTGAATCAAGAAGACATTGAAGTAAGCTGTTTCAATATGGAAGTTATAAGCCTGGTTTCCAGCTCCAATCAAGCAATCTGAAATGTCAAAATATGTTTCTTTTAAAATGTTTTTTAGCCTGTTATTTAAATACAAAAAACAGAACAAATATATAGAAATATAAGTTATGAAATAATTAAGAAAAAAAATAAACAAAAACCAAAGGAAAAATGTAAAAAATATAGTTAGGGACTACTTACTTGGAAGTTACACTGTTACCTTCACATTGGACCTTGGCTGATGATGGTAATCAATCTGTTTGCCAACATTACTGTATGACTCTTAAAAAACATTCTTTAGTGATCTAGTTTGCCTGTTGTGTAACATATGATAAATGAGAAGGTCATTCTTGCTTGAATGTATTTTTTATTTGCAAGACTAGTCCAGAGCCCTGCTTAGTTGTTCTTATATTGTATTTTGAGATGAGCTAGATTCTTGCATACAAATAAAACTTTGTGAAAGACAATACATTAATGCCTGAGGAATCAAACAAACACCCCTCAGCATGTCTTTCTGGAACTCCTTTTCCAGGAAGTATATTTTGAGTGCTTTTGAATAGAAAAAGTAAAATACTAATATGCTAATGGAATTAATATAGTAATATTGATAAACTCCACTCTGCCCAGAATATCCAGATTAAGAGTTATAGTTTCAATATCCCAAATGTGCTTTTTTGAAGAGGGAACTGATTGTTTTTCCTTGAAAATGTTTTGCTTCTCATCCAAAAAAGCTTCTGAAGATCTGAAGAAGCTTCTTGGATGAAAAATGAAACATCTTCAATGAAAAACAAAGAAAGTCATTTGTCAGAAATATGGTGTAGGGTCTCCCGCTTGGGTGGGGGGTTGGACTAGATGACCTACAAAGTCCCTTCCAACTCTGATTATCTGTTATCTAACAATTGGTAATTTTTTTTCTATGTGGTAATGAGATTTGGTTAAAATGAACTTTATTAAAACAAACTCATGCCAACTGTTACCCAGGTGGCATGGTAAGTTGCTAAAAGAAATGACCATTTGCTGAATTTGTTTGCAATAGTTATATCATGAAGAAAAAAAGTTTTTTCTGTTTAACAGTGTTTGCCTTCTGCTGTGATCACAGCAACTTTCATGTTTGTTTATCGCCCCTGAAAAAATCAGGTTTGCTCTTAATATTGTAAGGACTCTCTCTCTCTCTCTCTCTCTCTCTCTCTCTCTCTCTCTCTCTCTCTTTCTTGCCATCATCAATTTTGTTATTGTTAATTTTCTCCTTCCTCTACTTCCAAGTGGCAACTGAATCTGGGCAAATGCTTTGTGAATTTCATAATGGACTCTTTAATTGCCTTTCATATCAATATGTTATTCCTTAATTGTACAAATTTAGCTCTAATGAATTCTTTGCCCAATTGTCCCATACAGGTAGTTGATTTACAACCACAATTGAGCCCAAATTTTCTCTTACTCAATGAGACATTTGTTAAGCAAGTTTTGTCCCATTTTACGATCTTTCTTGCCCCAGCTGTTAAGTAAATCACTGCAGTTGATGTTAGTAACCTGGTTGTTAAGTTAATCTGGTTTCCCCATTGACTTTACTTGTCAGAAGATCGCAAAAGGGGATCACATGATCCTGGGACTCTGCAACTGTCATAAATATGAAGTTGCCAAGATCTGAATTTTGATCACATGATCACGGGGATATTGCAATGGTCATAAGTGTGAAAAACAGTCATAACTCACTTTTTTCAGTGCTGTTGTAACTTTGAACGGTCACTAAATAAACTGTTGTATGTTGAGGACTCCTTATACTGCATTTAATCAGAAGGCACTCTCCCCTTTTCAGAGTACCGAGTGAAAGGGACATGGGAACAATCTTTATCATGATTTTCTGGGACAACGGCAGATAAGCAAATTGTAGTACCAGAAGAGTACTACATTCCTCTGTTTGCAACAGAATACCCTGCACTACCAGACTTGAGACTTTTAGGCTTAGACAACCTTGAACTACGCCGGCTAAGACTGGACTTAAGCATAGTACATAAAATCATATGTTACAACATCTTACCAGTCAGTGAATACTTCAGCTTCAACCGCAACCATACAAGAGCACACAACAGATATAAGCAATGTAAACCACTCCAAACTTGATTGCAGGAAGTATGATTTCAGCAACAGAGTGGTCAATGCCTGAAACTTACTAGCTGATTCTGTTGTCACCTGCTCAAACCCCCACTCCTTTATCCTCAAACTAACCTCTATTGACCTCACCCCATTCCTAAGAGGCCTGTAAGGGGCGTGCATAAGCGCACAATCGTGCCTACCATCCCTGTCCTATTGTCCCCAATTATTAATTCTTACATTTAAACTTATGTTTATTCTTCTATTGTATTGTAAGCTTTTGATAAAATAAATAAAATAAATGAACACTTAACTCTTACCAAATACAGCAATACATTCTGAAACTGTTCAGTAGACATTTTAGAAATTATTGAATCTGATAACCTACAGAGGAAGATGCTCTTGCTGTGCTTGTTGGGAATTATGGAAATTGTAGTTAAACTGTTCAGAAGACACCAGATGGTGAGGGGATGAATTATGTAATGAAGTCCTCAGCAATAATGTAGCCTAATAATTAGTCCGGGAATCAGATCCGCGTTCAAGAAAATGTGGGGGGGAAAAGTAATTTCTTGTTCCGTAATTTTCTGGTCAAGCTAAAGCAATACTTGCTCTCAGGGGCGGCCGAGTCTTCAGCTCCAAGCATAAACAGCACTGCAATATTTGCTTTGAACTCGGTGTTATTTATTTCCGAGTAAATATGTATAGAATCAAGCGGCACCAAGAAGAGCTTCCCTTTTTGCAGCAAACTCCCAAGTCACCGGTAAATTAAGGGATGCTAACGTACAGATTAATTAATCGCTTCAATTAACCGTTCAAGACCTATGTCAAACAATTTGGGTACCTCGCAAGAAAACGAAAAGGTACATGCCACACAATACCGGGCATTTATTTTTTTTAAAGCTTTGGTGTAGCAGGAGTGATTTTAATTAACGTTCGAGGCCACCGTTTCAGAAAACAGAAGCCCAAACAAATCGAACTGAGCCACAATTGCCGTACAACATGGCAGCGCCCTGAAGCGCTTGTATGACAAGACACTTGTACGTTCCGCTCTGAAGGGAAGCCCGGAAGTCTTGCTGTGCCATCGAAGAGGGTTTTTTTTTTGCCTTTCGCTGCTGAAACAGGTAAGCGCTTTTTATGGATAAAGGCGCCGTCAGAGGAGGTTGGGAATTATTATTAGCTTGAGGACTGCAGGCAAGATATCCTGGATGTATGATTTCTTTTTTTTTTAGGTATGGGGTAGTCTCCCCTCTTCCGGGATTGTGATTATAAGGCAGTACAGTTTAGCAATTATCGGATCTTTTTGCTTTCTGCTTGAAGCCGTTTTCTAAAGATGTTAATGTAAAGCTCCCAAATATATAATGGACTTTATTCTAGTGAAGTTTACAAGATGGAGAAACCGCTTTTTGTGGAATCTTTCACAGTATTTTCCCTGTTGATGAAAATAGAAACATGTTGTCATCCAAAGATGTTATTACTTTGCTTTGGTTCTCTAATGTGGCTCACTTCACAACAATGCTAGCTGAGGATCATGGAAATTGTTCAGTATTTTGGAGCCAGTAGTCGCTCCCAGTCAAAAATCTTCATTATTACTGCCAATCTGCTTTGTAGATGTATTTGTAAGGGAGAGTGTTGCAACAACTGAACACATAAAAGTAAAATTCTGCCTTTTGTATAAATTTTAAAGTTCCAAATAAGTTACATATCAAGGCTGAAAAGTGGTTGCAAAGACTACTGTGGTTTGTTTTACTGTATGTTTGACATTGAAATGGGTCATCTCATGCCTCAATAATACTGTTGACGATCAAGAAATCTTAATGATGAAGCATATTGATAAAATGTGGAGCAAATTTCTAAGAATAAATACATATTTAGAAATATAAAAAGTATGTCTTAACAATTACTTTTTATGTTTCTAAATATTTATTCTGCTGCATTCAGTGATGGGAAGGGGAGGGAGACTGTATTCATTTTTTGCTCATTGAATCTGCACACAAATGGGAGCCGAAAAAAAGTTTGCAAAGTGTGTTTATTACAGTTGCCTTTCCTGTGAGACCATAAAAATGTACATGTTAAAGTGTTGTTAATCACTCATTCAGGCATTGACATAGCTCACACATTGTATACAAAATTATGTTGCACATTTCAGTCCAAGATATGAATTTAAAACAAGATTTACTGACACCTTTGACTGTGTCACAACTGCATCAAATCCTATGTCAGTTTATATTTGTGTTGGGTTTGTAATTTCCATAATTCTTACCAGCATGGATTGAAAGATGGTGCTGTAAATAATGTCAGAAGCTGGGGTTGTTTGCAGTATGCCAGTTTTCTTCTTTATTTTTTATTTATAGAGTTTTAAGAAAGCAGCTAGGTGTGCAGAAAGCTAGATGAATGTTTCCTCTGTAATAAATCATATGCCTTTTTCCTGGTATGAAGAAAAAAATATTTTAGGGAACAGTCTGTATATTTTACTATAGTTGTACCACTATACATTTTAAGTAATTCTGTTTATGTTAATGCAGTTGAGGAATAAATCCACTGAAACAGAAAATGTGACCAGCAACAAAATACTACTGCCTGTCCTATCCCTTACCAAGACTGGTCTTTTTGAGAGTTTTGCCCCAATCTGTAATATTTCACAGCTTATACTGAATAGCACGCTCAGTAATTTGGAGAGATCATTCTATGAGAGCTGATGAGATGAAACAGTCCTCTCTTTCTAGAAAGGATTATTGCATAGAAAATGCTTTCAAAGGTTTGGAAAGACCAAGCAAATGTTCTTGGACTTAGAAAGGGGGGAAGAAAAAGTATCAAACTTAAATCTCTGTATATTGGTTTAGACTGCTGTATTCTGAAGGAAGTAGAACCTTGTATATATAGTTTCTTTTTTGTTTGTAATAAAACAACTATTCTAACTGTATTGTGTCTGTGGGCTTCAAGTGTATGCTAATCCATAGGTCTGTCCTTCTGATTGGTCAAGGCCTCCCAAGGAGATTACATATAAATTCTTGAGGGACAAGGTGGTTTTGCTACCTCTGAAAAAACCAGCAGTCTGTCCCCTCTTAAGAAGCCATTATTAGATGCAACAGGTCAAGTTGTGTCCAATTTCCAACCTCTCTGTTGTTGAAACAGATTTTGGGACAGAATGGCAATTGGGACCAGAAAAACAAATCTGGTCACATTGCCAATTTCAAAAGCCGATACAAAAATTTATGCCACCAGATAAAGACTGAATG
>BHFT01023465.1:0-14387 GCA_004320025.1 Laticauda laticaudata
GTTAGCCAATGGATGGCAAGTGTTTCTCTCCGTTTTACATCCTCTTTCCATCCGTTGGTGCTGTGTGACAGGGGCTCAAAGGAGCAGGCTGGGGATAGATCATCCTGTAGAAAATCTTTCTACATTTTGCTGTCAACACTAAATTGATGGCATACAACCAATTATTATTATTGTTGTTTGATAAGTTTATAATGTATTCAAACACTTCAAAGGTTACTGAATAAGTCCCTGTAATTCATTCCATCAAGCTGGTGTTAGAAAGATGTGATGTTATATTTATATTTATTTATTTATTTATTTGTCAAAAGCTTACAATATAACAGAAACAAGAATAAACATAAGTTTAAATATAAGAAATAGGTACAAATAAATGGGGACAATAGGACAGGGATGGTAGGCATGATTGTGCGCTTATGCATGCCCCTTACAGACCTCTTTGGAATGGGGTGAGATCAATAGAGGTTAGTTTGAGGGTAAAGGAGTGGGGGTTTGATCAAGTGACAACAGAATCAGGTAGTGAGTTCCAGACATTGACCACTCTGTTGCTGAAATCATATTTCCTGCAATCGAGTTTGGAGTGGTTTACATTTAGTTTATATCTGTTGTCTGCTCTTGTGTTATTGTTAAAGTTGAAATATTCATTAACTGGTAAGATGTTGAAGCACATGATTTTATGTACTTTGCTGAAGTCTAATCTTAGTTGATATAGTTCAAGGTTGTCTAAGCCAAGAATCTCAAGTTTGGTGCTGTGGGATATTCAGTTGTGAAAAGAAGAATGTAGTACTCTTCTGGTAAAATACTTCTGGACTCGCTTAATTGTATTTATGTCAGATATACAGTGCGGATTCCAGACAGCAGAACTGAATTCAAGTATTGGTCTAGCAAAGGTTTTAAATGCCCTAGTTGCAAAACAGTATTACCAGAGGAGAAGCTTTGTAAAATTAAATTTGGTTTTAATTTTAAAATAGTGTACATGAGATTTCTCCCCCCCTTCCTCACTAGATCATAAAAGATTCTGCAGTACCACCAATATAGTTTGTATGTTAAAGACAGATTGCTTAAAAATTGCCAATAGCAATATAAAATTAATACCAATGCTTGATCCAACTTATCCCCCTGTTAAATCTTCTATGCAATGTCTTATAGGAGAAATTAATTACCAGCAGAGAAAAAAAAAAGTAAATAAGAAAGCCAGGTATAAAACCCCTGTCACACTGCACCAACGGATGGAAAGAGGATGTAAAACGGACAAAAAAGCCTGCCATCCGTTGGTTAACACGATGTATCCGTTCTGTACTCACTGCCTCTGTTTTGCTTCCTCTCTATCCGTCCAGCACAGTCCGTTTATTATGTTCATCCGGCTCAGAAATTTTGAACTGCTCAAAACTTTTGAGCGGAAAAAAATGTATCCAATGCGTCCATTCTGCATCCACTTATGCATCCGCTATATCCGCTAGCATCCGCTGCGCATCCGCGCAAACTCCAATCTTCTCGACAACAGGGAGGAAGCGGACGGTCGCAGAAACAGATGCAGAATGAATTTGCTAGCAGAAATGCAGACCGACAATAAAGCATTGTAAAACGTAAAAAAGCGTTCGCAGAGGGGACCTATCTCCAGATATTAAGGATGTCTAGAGCATGCCTAGAGGGATGCAAAGGGACACCTAGGAAAAACCTATACTGCCGATAAAAAAGGGGGAGCAACTCCAATCTTGGATCTCACTTTCAGACCAGGCAGATCCAGCTGTGGCAACCTCTGGCAGTCTTCGATTCTGACTCTGGCTCGTCCCACGAGCATCCAGTCATGTCAACCGTGATCGTAACACAGTCCTTTGGCAGCCACCATCGTTCTGGCAAAGTCGAAGCCATCTACAGCTCGTGGAACTGTACTACGGAAGAAAAAAGAGCAGCCAAGAAAGTCGTCTGCTGTCCAAAAGATGGATCGGAAGAAGAGCAGAGTACGACTGTTCTACCAACAAGCTGAATGGTGGAGCTCAGGAACGAAGACCACTCGTGCATTCCAGAACTGTCATGAGGATGCCTCCACCATGTTTGACGAAGTTGTGTGCAGCGGCTCACATCCAAGGTTGACCAAGCAGAGCACCAACTTCTGGCACCAGCCTGGACCCTGCAACTTCAAGGTGGCACGACCTGGTGCCACCTGGCCTCAGGACCACCACAGGAGCATGCAGTAGTACGGCTGGAGGGTGCCACACAACAGCCATCAGGCATTGTGGGTCAGAGAAGTGGTGCACCATCATGAGAATACCTGAGGAGCTGCCTCCAGTGCCCCTCCAATGAAGAAGGATGGAGAGAAGTTCAGAGCAGTGGTATCAGAAAGGTGGAACTCCAACCACAATCTGTTGTACCATCCAATGGCAAGCACGTGCCTGCAAAAGGCTCCAGTCAAGTCGGGGTCCACTATTTCAACTACCGAAAGGTCGTTCTTCGAGCATCGTCCTCTTCGCCATGTCAATGCTGAACTACCAAGTTCATGTACACGATGTCTTCAGGCAACGGAACGGTCATGTTCAGATTACCCAGTTACTACAACTCCCTAAGTGACCTCAAGAGGGCTGGAATGCAACCTCATCGTGGGCTTCCCAAATCCAACCCCCTGCCAACGACACCACAAGATGTGCCCCCTATTCATCGTGGGGGATGACGCCTTCTCCCTAAAACCTACCTCATGAAGCCCTACACCTCCAGACTCCTCACCCATGAAGAGAGGAATCTTTAACTACAGGCTGTCCAGGGCAAGGCGGGTGTGGAAGAACGCCTTTGCATCACTGCCAAAACGGGTCCAGGACTTCTTCAGCCCACCATGTGCAGCATCGCCCACCTAACCGTAGGAGATCGTGAAGCTTGGCTGCATCCTGCACAATCTACCATTATTGGGCGGCAACCTCGCTACCCAGGTCTTGCAAATAGGCTCATGGACCTCCAAACAAAGGCAATGGAGATATGGACGCCTGGGAATGAGGCAAAGCAAAACCTGATAGACACTGAGGATGTGCAAGGCCCCCACACAGAGCCTCACGTGAAGGGAAGAAGCAGCCAAGTCCCTAAACACTGTTTGCAACTCCCCAGCTGGAGCAGTGGAAGTGCAAGACAGGATGATAGATGATAATGATATGCTTCCTTAAACTCTGTTCTACACACTGATGAGATTGGGGCATGTATGTGAGTGGCCCTAACAATGATCCAGGGCATTTAATAAATAGTTGTGTTTCTGTTGACATGTAGTGGACTGTTATTACATTATTATTGAGTAATACCAAGGGCCATAGGTGTGGCACCTGGCGAGGCTGATCCATACAGTCCCACTTATGCTTGCACTGGAGGCTAATCTATCCCACAGCTATAGCCCATCCAAAAGGTAATCCCTGCTCATTCCACTGTTTATCTTAACCCATCCCCAAAGCATGCAAAGGCTTAAACCCATTTCTAAAAGTGTCCTCCACCAAGGACTTTATAAAAAAAAAAGAAATGAAGCAAGCGTGGTGACATCCAAAGATAAGACTTTAGTGAACAACAAGCTGTAAAAGAAAAAAGAAAACCCAAGTCAAGTGTCCAAATAAATCACAGTTAGCCACTGCCAAGCCAGTCTCTGGCAACTCTCTTTGGTCACTTTGAGTGTGCCCACAGTCTCAGGGTGAAGGTCCAGGTGCTGTGGAGGTGGGTGCTGCTGGAGCGGTCTGAACACCACTGGGGTGCCCTGGCCCCGAGAGGACAACAGTGACGTTGTTTGAGAAAAGTCTCTCGGACCAGCTGGCTCATACCCGTGATGTTTGAAGAGCTCCTTCCTGCCATGGGTGTCAACCTGACGACAATGTACTGAGGCTGGGCTTGCTGTGGATGGAAGAAGAGCAGTGTAGTGGCTGGCGGCTCCTGTGCTGGAGGGGCTCGATATTGTTACTGTGTTTATGTTCCTGATGAGTGAGAGCGTCGCGCGTAGGCGGTGCTGCGGCTGTTCTTGGCTCTGCAGCTGGATGAGACGTGTGTTTGGGTTTAGGCATCGGGCATCGGGGGCATCAGTGAACCGGTGGCAACGTGTCGCCTGATGACTCTGTGTTTCCATGGACTGAAAGGCTGCTGCCTGTGTTGCTGGGACCTCCTGGGTAGCCTAGCCCTGGTACGTGAGGCTGGGAACCGTTGGAATGGAGGGACATCACTGCGGTGATGAGCAGTGACCTGGACGCGGAGGAGCAGTTCCTCTGGAATCTGAGTTTGTGAAGCAGCTCAGAGTGATGCCGGTCCTTCACCACCTGGTACTGGGGTTCCGCCATGTCCCTGAGGTCTGGTACATAGATGAGGGAAGGGCTTGCTGTTCGAGGATGAGGAGTCGTTGACCACTAGAGAGGAATCATGCTGGTCCGGATGTGTCCCTGATCTCCGCAAGGACAGTGGGCTCTGCCCCTCCTGCTGTCTGGCTCTCTGCCTTTCTTGTGAATGGTTGGAGCTGGGGGTTGGCATGAGGGTCACGGCTTTGTGTGGACGCGCCTCTCCTTCTCCCACTGCCCAGGAGTCCTCCACATGCTCCGCCACAGTTACAACACCGTCGCGGATTCATCCCTGTGCATGCTCCACAGAAACCGCCTGAGACAGGAAACTGACTTCGGCCGGAAGAGACGGCTCTCCAGCAGCTGCCGGAAGAGCAGAGTATGAGAGGGGCGCCTGGTGCGCCTCGTGGCAGATCTCACCCTCCAGGAAGTGCACCTGGCCATGATGTAGTCCTCTCTGTGTCCATCAACTTAACCGCTGGCCTGGCCAGATTTCTTCAGTGCAGCTCCTGTACCAGTTGCATGTGCTTCCACCAGCTGAGGAGCACCTCCGAAGTGCTTAAGCCCATACTCTCCGCCTTCTCTCTCCACAAGCAGCATGCTTCCTTTTTGGTGTCCCTGTTACAGCTGCGTCCCTTCCGCCACAGATATCATTCCTCTCAGCCACTCCAGCAAACCTCATCCTCATGTTCCTCCTCAATGGAGTATTGCCTCCTCTCCGTTGTCACATACGCCCTTCCTCCCTTTGGCAGGGCCATATGGGCCCTCATCAGAGGGGCTCCCAGGTAGTAGGGGCTGCTCCTCCACACCACCACACTGTGACAACTTATATGAATAAAAATCAAGTAGAAAGCCTCAAGGAATTATAGGAATGGATGAATCAAGGAAATGAATTTCTGTAGTCACCTTGCCTGACTTTTTCTAAGCAAAAGAAGGAAATAAATAGTATGGAAAACCAACCATTTAATCTCCAGATTATAACAGTGTGACTTCGGGGATTTGGAGGCTACCTGCTGGCAACACTTTGCCCAATCTTGCCCTAGAAAAGTTAGCATAGCTGCTTTTTTCATTTTCATTTTTTCATCTAGTTTGTTCAAAAGCCTTGTTGCTTCTCGGCAATAACACCAACATGAAAAATTTGCTGATGTTAAAAAACCTTTCCAGAGGATTATGAACATAAAATTCTTCCCAGTAATTATGAATTTTTCAAAAATTTCAAAAGCATTTATCATTCATTAAACCAACTCACATTTATTTTGCTTCTTTATTTACTTTTTATCTAATGAAACAGCATCTTATATTTTATTTAAATCATAAGTCATGGATCAAGGTATAACAATACAATAAAATATTGTATTTTCTATTACTGCATAAAATAATAATAATAATGTCTTTCATTGTCAGCCTTTTGAAGTAGATTTTTTCCAGAAAAGTTCTCTATAAAAGAATGACCTCTTTGTAATCAGAAAAGATTGGATTCTTTTTTTTTTTTGCCACACTCAATGTAAAATAATTAAAGTCATCAGAATAAATCCATTTTTGAATAATATTTGCATGGCACAGAATAAAATAGAACATTTTCAAGTAGGGATATCAGAATATTTATTACATGTAAACTGTACACTGCTTTTTGAAAAAATCCTGGGTGAAGGCCTTGATTGATTTTTTTCCCCCTTAATTGAATGAGCACCATCAAAAAACACCCTCCTTGCTGTCAAAGAAAAAATTGAAGCATTGGTTGTGGTCAGAAGTGGTATTCAACAGGTTCTCACCAGTTCTGGAGAACCAGTAGCAGAAATTTTGAGTAGTTTGGAATACTTCCTGTGACTGGCCCTGCTCCCATCTATTCTCTGCCTCCCGAGTTCCAGCTGCTTGGCTGGGTCTTCTTTTGTTGCCCTGTACAGGACAACGGAGCTGGAAAGTAGGTTAGTGGGGTGGGGAGGGAATGGGGATTTTACAGTATGGGGTAGGAATGGGGTAGTGGAGATTTTACAGTATCCTTTTCCTGCCATGCCCACCAAACCACACCCACAGAACCGGTACTAAAAAAAATTGAATCCCACCACTGCTTGTGGTCAACACCTGATATTGTATCTATAAACATAAAAGTAGGACAATTTTGTTCTTTTGATTAGAATAGAATTTTCATTTAAATCAGTTTGGAGTTAATGCAAATAAATAAATATATACTGAATCCACAACTCATACAATGCCATAGAATGGTTTGCCTTGTTTTGATTTATATGTTGTATAAGCATTGTGATTTGCAAGCTTTCTGGTGGTCAGCATTGTGGTTTGTAACTGTGTTTATAGCTTAGCATTGATGTAAAATTCACAGTTTGGTTTATTACTTAGCTAAGTATATTTTGTGCCTGGACAAGTGCTGATTCTGAGTGCAAATTTGCTGCAAAAGATGGGTTGAAATCTCTTAGCCATCTTTCTGGATCATCATAGCTCTGGCACTGAACGAATTAGGCTGAGCCAAGATATTTTTATGTTTCTGTATAATGTTCAGCAAATGTTCCTTAAAGCTATTGGGTTTTTTTTAAAAAAAGACTCATCTTAATCTTCAGTCTAACAGAAAGGTGTCATTTTTAGTATATTTTAAATGCTGCTAATGGTTCCCCAGATCCTGTCATCTGTTCCCGTCATTAAATGAGAAAGAGATTTTACAGACTACATTGCTTCAGTACAGCAGGAGCAACATAGATATTATAGGTTGTAGGGTGCTCTCCCCTGTCTCATCTGCTGCAGGTATATATTTATTAACCATTGAAAGCCAAGCAACAACAGTAACAGAAAGGCTGAAAATTCATTCAACAGAGAGTCCCAAAAACTTTAGGCCATTACTGAAAAGGCTCAATACTATCTTTGAAAAATGTCAAGCAAAATCTCAGTAGGTGGGTGGAGGTAATTCTCAAGAAAATATGTTTCCAGACCATTTAGGACTCATGCAAAATGATCCATAAATGGAATTGTTTGCTTCAGTGTCTCATAATGATTGGAATTTGAACTGGACAAATGGAAGATGGCAAACTGGTCCCCAATCTGTCCTGACTGCTTCAATGAGTGATTAGTGTGAGAATCAGAGGTGGTATTCAGCAGGTTCCGACCAGTTCTGGAGAACCGGTAGCGGAAATTTTGGGCAGTCCAGAGAACCAGCAAATACCACCTCTGACTGCCCCCCATCTATTCTCTGCCTCCTGAGTCCCAGTTGATCAGCTGGAAAGTTGCCCTGCACAGGAGAATGGAGCTGGAAAGCAGGTTAATTGGGTGGGGATGGAATGAGGATTTTACAGTATCTTTCCCCTACCACACCCACCAAGCCATGCCCACCAAGCCACACCAACTGAACTGGTAGTAAAAAAAAAATTGAATCCCATCACTGGTGAGAATGTCAAGCAATGATTGTGTGTTGCCACTGCACCTGGACCCGAAGGTTAAAATGAAAGAGGAAACTAACCCAGCCTTCACATGATTTTCCCCAGGAATTGCATGCAAATATGAAAGAGCACTGGATAAAAATGTTGGTTCTTATAACTTCCCTCTAATCAGCAAGGGATACCACAGGAATCTCCCAATTTTCCAAGACCATCACATTCACATTAAACCCTCTCTATTCTGTTCAGGCAGTCCTGAAGATATACGTATGTATTTATTCACAGTTCCTCACTGCAAGAGATATTCTCTGGGTAGTAGATCCAGAGGATAGTACCCTCCATGCTATCTTCTGAATAGATGAGCCAGTGAGTAGAAAAACTATTAATAAATACATCATTTTAAAAAAAAAAAGGCATAATACTGTCTTCATTTTGATGAAAACAGTATTACATCATTGTGGGAGTTACACAATGTTAGATCATTCTGACTGAAAGCATTGTTACACTATTGTAAAACAAGCTTTAATCTTTTTTTTTTGTAAATGCTTTGATGTCACAGTGTCCAACCTCCACTCCAGGTTTTGATCAGTTCTGGAGAACCGGTAATGGAAATTTTGAGTAGTTCAGAGAACCGGCAAATATCACCTTTGACTGCAGATTTTACAGTATCCTTCCCCTGCCATACCCACCAAGTCAGGCCCACAGAACCAGTAGGTCAAAAATCCATAATTAGTTTAATGGTATTATTTGCCCCACCCTACCTCTTTAGATGCTGCTGACTGCCTCTGTCCTCAGCCCATCAAGGTGAACCATAGATTCTTTGGAATTCAGAAGTAATGGCCACATAAGCATGAGTATTTATTCCAAGAACAGTATAGTAAAATAACACAACATAAGACCACAATAAAAGAATAGCTAGAAATGTTACATGATACCAGGTAGTAATATAAAAACCTTCAAGACAAAAGGAATATAATAAGGCAAAGAATTTTTAAAAATTACACCTCTTCGGCCAATCAGGGAATCTCAAGAGATGATGCAGATGGATCCCTTCAAAGACAGAAAACACACATCATTAACATTTTTGATTGACATTGATATTCCATTCCATGAAAGTTCTTAACTAGCTTAAGGCCATGTCACAGTGAACCAACGAATACAAAGAGGATGTAAAACGGACAAAAAAACCTTGCCATCCGTTGGAAAACGTGATGTACTCACTGCCTCTGTTTGGCTTCCTCTCTATCCGTCCAGCATCCGTTTAGGACATTTCATCCGCTCCAAAAGTTTTGGGCTGCCCAAAACTTTTGCGCGGGAAATGTATCCAGTTCGTCCGTTCTGCCATCCGCTACACATCCGCTACGCATCCGTTACGCATCCGTTACGCATCCGCTATATCCGCCAGGCATCCCGTCCACATCCGCGCAACTCGCATCGCTCGGACGCAGGGAGGAAGCGGAACGGACGCAGAACAGATGCAGAAACGGATGCAGAATGGATGCCAAGCGGAAAAAAGCGTTTAAAATGGAAAAATGTTTGCAGAGGGGACCTATCTCAGATATTAAGGATGTCTGCAGGATGCCTAGAGGATGCATAGAGGATGCAAAGGGACACCTACACTGGCCTATAAAAAAAGGGGCAACTCGCCTGCATCTCACTTTCAGAACAGCAGCCAAGCTGTGCAGACCTCTGCAGCCTTCATCTGACTCTTCCTCTTCCACAGCATCCAGTCATGTCCACTGTGGATTGTAACAAGTCCTCTTGGCAGCCACCATCCTTCTGCAAACAGTGGAAACCATCTACAGCTCTGTGAACTCTACTACGCGGAAAAAGGAGGCACCCAAAAAAAGTCTGGTGCCAAAGGATGGTGATCACCAGAAGGAGCCAGGAGACAGACTGTACAACAAGCGATGGTGGGAGTCAGGAGCAAAGACACTCGGGCGTTCCAGACATTCATGAGGAATCGCCTCCAGCCATGTCTGACGGAACTTGTTGCAAGCGCTTGAACCCAGCGTTGACCAAGACAAACACAACTTCCTCACCCAGGCACAGGACACCTGGGCTCAAAGGGTGGCACTCACTCTTGCGTCACTGGCCTCAGGACGACCACCTACAGGGAGCATGCAGTATCGCTGGAGGGTGCACCCAGCACCATCAGCTTTGTGTCAGAGAAGTGGTCAGGCATCATCGAAGAAATACAAGGAGGAGCTCCTCAGTGCCCTCCACTGAAGAAGGATGGAAGAAAGTTGCAAGAGAGGGATATCAGAGGTGGAACTGTCACCACACCCCGTTGGAGCCAATTGATGGCAAGCACGTGGCCTGCAAGCGCCAGCCAAAAGTTGGGTCCACTTTTTCAAACTACAAAGGGCTTCTTCAGTCCTCATCCTCTTCGCCATGGTCATGCTGACAGTAAAGTTCATGTGACATACGATGCTTTCAGGCATCGGGGCGACGTCATCTTCAGTACCCGGTTATACAGATGCCAGTCAACCCAAGGAGGGGCTGAGAAGCAACCTATGGTGGGGATCCCCAGCATCCAGAACCCGCTGCCCAACGGACAGCGAAGATGTGCCCTACTTCATCGTGGGGGGGGGACGCCTTCCCCTCACACTACCTCATGTAAGCCGCTACAGCCTCGCAATACCTCACCCGTAAAGAGGAGGATCTTCAACTACAGGCTGTTCAGGCGAAGAACGGGGGTGGAGAACGCCTTGGCCATCGCTGCGCAAACAGGTTCTTCAGGTCTTTCTAACAACATGCAGCATAGCCACAGAGACCAATGAGGAGATGTGGAAGCTTGCTGCATCCTGCACAATACTCATTGCACACCCCGCTACCGCATCTTTGCAGAACAGCTTGTTGACCGTCAACAAAAGATGGGCGACATGGACCTGGAAATGGAGCAAGTGCAAACCTGATCGACCTGAGGATGTAAGCGGCCCAAGACAAGCCTCTACTGAGGGAAGAAGCAGGCGGCAACTCTGAGACACGTGGTGCAACTCGCCAGCTGGAGCAGTGGGAGTGCAAAGAGCAGGATTGGTAAATTGCTTAATGGATGCCTTCTTCAGCCTTTCACTCCACAACGGAATGAGATTGGGGCCCACTGTATTTTGCCTTGGGCTACAGATGAACAGGACATTTAATAAAGAGGGTTGTGTTATAGTTGACATGTGTGGATGATTGCAGTGTATACTCGTTATTGGATATATATATTAGGGCCATGACGGTGTGGTTTAAACTGTAGGTCGCGAGGTGCACATCTCCACTATGTTCCCACTAATAGATAACTTGCTACTGGAGGCTTTATTCTATTCCACAGCGTTTCCTCAATCCCAAGGTATCCTGCTCATCCCACAGGTATCCTCTGCCTCATTCCACAGCTATCTTAACCCCATCCACAAGCATGCGGCAAAGGCTTAAACTATTCGTAAAGTTTCACGAGCAAGACTTTATAAAAAAAAGAATGAAGCAAGTGTGTGAATCACAAAAACGATTATTACGAACTATAATTGAAGAGAGCTAAGAAAAAATGAGTCTCTGGCATCCTCTGGTCGCTGAGTCCTCAGGCGATGAAGGAGTGCAGGTGCTAGTAGGGAGGTGGGCTGGTGCTGGTTGCTGTGACCATCAACTCCTCCAGAAGCAGAAGCAGCAGAAGCCCCAAGCCCCAGAAGAGGAAGCCCGTGCTGCAGAAAGCCCAGCAAGAAACCAGAGTGAGGCCAGGGGCGGTGCATGTGTAGCCTTTCCCTCTTGCCCAAGGGCTGGCAGCAGATGGCCTGAGGCTTGCTGTGCTTCCACATGGTTGTGGGTTCTGGCTGGGTAGGGAGGCTGGCAGTGAGGGTGGAGCAAGGCTGGGCAGCAAGCTTGCAGGCAGACATGCAGGCAGGACAGGACAAGGCAGCAATCCTTAGCCGGCAGCAGGTCTTTCTCTGAGATGGTGACCCCAGTCTTCCGAGCTGCTTTCCGTTATATCACAGGGTGCTGAGCAATGCATCCTCCCCGCATGTGCAAGTACTACACCGCATACCGCTAGGACTTCCGCTGTGGCATCCGCTGTGCATCCACTGGTGTCGGCGCTGTGCATCCGCTAGTGCATCCGCTTGCAGTCACGCGCCTTCATCTCCGCTTCCGCACTTCGCTTGTGCTGAGCGCCCCGGTAAGGCCGCTGCGGGACGTGCCATCTGCTCCCACTCCGCTTCCATCCGCTGGCGCTTCCGTTCCGCATCCGCTTATGCATCCGCCTGCATCCCTCCCCTGCGGCCGTGTTATCCACTCCGATTATGCAAAATTTTTTGCCCCTTTTGAGAGCAGATAACAACAGATGGAACATTTTGCTCATCCGCTGTGTCCTTTTTGCATCCATTGGGCAGTGTGACATGGGCTTTAGATAAGCTTTGAACCATCATTATACTTGTTTTGTTGGTCTCATCTCATTTGAGTTTGCCAAAGACAAGTATGTTTTCTGCTGCTTGGGATGCTTGGCATTGTCCTGTCAAGAATAAGCAATATTTATTTTCAAGTGGTGATGAGACCATGTCCAAGTTAGGAATATCTGTTTCACAAGGGGTTTTGACTTACAATGAGAAAAAAACATTTTATTCCCAAATAGGTGTTCCACCAAAAACAAGGGAAAGCAAAGATTACCCATGTGTAAGCCTTTTGTGACTAAATTAAATGCTTGCTTAATTCTGTATTAAAAGCCAGTTGGTCGAGTAGTTAAGGAGCCAGGCCATAAATTTAGAAACTGAGTTCTTGTCCCACCTTAGGTACAAAGTCAGATGGGTTACCTTGGGCTAATCACTTTCTCTCTGCCCTAGGAAGGAGGCAATGCAATCCACTTCTGGGGGTGGAGGGAACCCTTGCAAAGAAAATTTCAGGAATTTGTTGAGACATTCTCCAAGAATTGGACATGATTAAGAACAAAAAATCTGTATTATATGTTCAACCATTACAAAAGAATATAAAAATGTATCTATCATGAATCCCTAGCAAATAGTGCACTATTTCATGAAAGTTGCTGGTACAATATTTATAGCTCAGGATGGCAAGAGGCGTCATCTACCAGAAGTTGGATAACATTTATTCCAAGCAGCTTAGTCAGCCAAATAGGACTAATAAATTGGGATCCATCACCAAAATAAAACACCGAGTTATGCCAACTGCCTCCAATCATTTATCAGTCTAGAACCCATATTACGTATCTATATTAACACAGTAGAGAAAGTCCAGAAATATTTCACAAGAAATATTTCATAAGAAAATACTCCTCTACTCATTGAGAATACCTTATGCCACCAAACTTGACCTAGAAAACCGAGAACTACGCCGCCTTCGATCCAATCTAAGATTAGTATAGAAAATCATACATTGCAATGTCCTACCTGTCAATGAATACTTCAACTTCAACCATAACAATACAAAAGCACACACTCACGGTTAACCACACCAAACTTGATTGCAGGAAATACAGCTTCAGCAACAGAGTGGTCAATGTCTAGAATACTCTACCTGACTCTGTGGTTTCTTCCCCAAACCCCCAAAACTTTAACCTTAGACTGTCTACTATTGATCTCATCCCTTTCCTAAGAGGTCTCTGTAGGGAGCATGCATAAGTGCACAAATGTGCCTACCGTTCCTGTCCTATTGTTTCTTTTATTTTTCTTATGTGTATTCATAACTATATTTATACTTATACCTATTATCTTGGAAGCAATTGACTAAATAAATAAATAAATGAATAAATGAATAAATTTAAACATTTTAAAATGTATACTCAGCATATGAAACATGAAGTTCAGAGGTGGATGTTCATACCGAGGACAAAATACTGAATATGATGAACAGCAGGGTGGAGCAACTACATCAACAGGAAATTCAAAGAACATGAAGTTTAGTTTATATTCAATGACAGAAAGGGAGTGGGTGTGGGAAATAGGTAAAATGTCAGTGAAAATTAATGTGAATTACAGAGCAGATGTGGGAAGAGTAGAGTAGATGTAAAGTATTTTTTTCCCCTAACTAAATGAAAGCACAAATGGAAGTGGACAAATTGTGCTCTCAGTTCTGTTTCTGCTAACATTAATGGAACTTTGCCCACAAAGCAAAAATTGGGCATTATATCATATTGACATTTAAGGGCAAAATATTAGTTGGTGCAAAAAGGAATAATTCTGCTAAAAGTCTGATTACTTATAACCAGCTGACTACAAGAATTTGTTCATCTCAGCCAAGCCATGTGCAATATATCATTCCACAATTATTATGCTTCAGTTAGGCTAACATCAAACTGTCGGAAATGGCAGAATGAGAGTATTGCAGTAAAAAAAGTGAATGCTATAAAATTAGAGTTTAAGAAAAAACCAGTTGGACTCTCAAGGGTGAAATATTTGTCTGTCATTTTAAACAAGGATTGCCTGTGCTTAATTGTGAAATCTTTTTTAAAAATCCAAGAATCAAGAATATAACATAGAGGCTTTGTCAGAATAACAAATGGGTTGTAGGTTGAACAATATAATGTGTACAGCTCAACCCAATTTAGAGATATTGTTTGGGACCAACTTGCTTCTACAGAAGCCTGATGATGGCAAATGAGATAATGCTGAAACGTTGCTACAACTTTAAAAGCACAACTATATAGCACATATATATATATGTGTGCTGTTTAGCTTCCTTCAGGTATTATCCCACGTCATTGTAGTTCTGTTAAAGTTGTAGCTCATTGTAGTTC
>BHFT01023466.1:0-43552 GCA_004320025.1 Laticauda laticaudata
AAAGAAGAGATCCTGGCTCTACCCGCGAGCATTAGCCTGGCGCTGACAGGGCCATGCCTTCTGAGCGCGAGTGTCTCCCAGGCGCGCCTGCGAGCGCGTAGACTGCCCTGCGTGCCTGCCCAGCTGCCTGCCTGCCTGCTGGCAGCAACCCACGCGATGAGCGGCGAGCGCGAGAGCGCTGGCTAGAAGGAGGAGTATGAACCGAGTCCATCCAGGGCCTACGAATGCCTAGGCAAGCGATCTGTGTACATGGGCCTTCCCTCCCACCGCCCTTGGCGCCTCACATCGCGGTCTGCTGGGGCTCTCTGAAGCAATGGGCTTCTTTCCTGGGGCGGGGCTTCTGCTGCTTCATGCTTCTGGAGGAGCTGATCGATGCCGCTATGGTGGTGGTGCTTCTGCTGGTGCTTTACTCTGACGAAGCTGACTTTCTTGGCCGGTGGTGCTCTCTCTGGTTGCTTTACTCTTGCGAAGAGCTGCTTGGCTGGCGGTGGTTGCTTCTGCTTGGTGCTTTAATCTGCTGGCGCTGTCCTCTCCTGCGTCCTTCAGTCACTTGCTCAGTGTATGGTCATGGCTCCTGTCCCTGTCTCTGCTGATTCCTGCTCCGTGCTCCTTGGTTGCTGATCCTGCTCGTGCCCGCCCTAAGGCTCCTGCGTCTGGGTGCCTCCTGGTACTAAGGGGCTGGTCGTTGCTGGTTTGCTGCTGGCGCTGCTGGTGCTTACTCTGCTTGCCTGCTGATCTGGTTCCTGCTGGTGCTGCTGCGTGGTCCTGTGGTCCTGCTTTTACTGCTGCTGCTGCTGCTGCTGCTGGTTGCTGGAGGAGCAGGCCCCCTACACACCTGGAAGCTCCTCTGAGATGAGGCCCATGTGGTCCTGCCAAATGGAGGAAGTAGGCATACGCGAGAAAGGAGAGGAGGCAATACAACATCGAAGAGGAACATGAGGATGAGGTGCTGGAATTGGCTGCTAGAGGAGAGATGAGTATGGTTGATGAGGGACCAAGGCTCTAGTAGGGACACCAAAAGGAAGCAAGGCTTGCTTGGAGAGGGAAGGCGGGAGAGCTTGGGCATACACTACCAAGAGGTGCTCCTCAGCTGTGAAGCACATGCACACCTGGAGGAGCTGCACCTCAAGAAATCTAGCCCAGGCGCCGCGTTCAAAGCACACATCATGCCAGGTGCAGATTCCCTGGAGGGTGAGAACCGCACCTGAGGAGCAGCCCCTCTCAAACCCTCTCTCTCAGGCAGCCTGCTGAGGCCCAGTCCCCTGGCAGAGAAGTCAGCTCCTGTCTCCAGGCAGGTATCTGATGGAGCGTGGGCCACGACGGAGACCCCCCAACAGCTGTAGTACCCGTGGGCGGAGCGCAGTGGAGGACCACCCTGCACATAGTTGGGAGGAAAAGGAGAGCGGCAACTTCCACCACAGCCCAACCCGCATCCCCCAGCTCCACCTCCACAGAAAGCAGAGAGCCCAGACAGGAGGGCAAGAAGCGAAGTCCTGCGCAGATAAGAGACACGCATCAGGAGCAGCGTAGATTCTCCTCTCTCAGCTTGGTATACACTGACTCCTCATCCTCCAACTGCAAGGCAGCTTCACTCACTATGTGAACCAGACCCTCATGGGACATGGCAGAACCCCAGTAATCCAGGTCGAGGTGAGGAAGGGGATCAGCACCACTGCTCGAACCTCCAAGACGCCACGATGAACCTGCTCCCACCCAGTCCAGGTCTGACTCCTCCACCCCAGGTGATGTCACTCCCATTCCAAGGCTTTCCAACAGGCCCTCACCCTACCCAAGGCTCAACGGCTACCAGGAGGTCCAGCAGCAACAGGCACGCAAGCCCTTTCCCAGTCCAGGCACAGGTTCTCAGAATGCCACCATTGATCCACCGGTTCCACTAGGTCCACGATGACCGTACCGGTTGCACTGATGCCACCCCACACCACCCACGCCACTGATCCACCCACCCCACCTGATGCCACCCACACGTACCACGATGACCACCAACACGCCACCCGATGCCACTGACGGCCCAGTCCTCACCCAGCTGCAGACTAGGAACAGCCCCACTACACTGCTCCTTGCCTCACCCAATAGCCAAGCCGGCCTCAAGTACATCTGTCATCGGTACTGGGGATGGACGACCCCATGCATGGAGGAGGGGACTCTACCACATCTACGGGGCCCTGAGCCACGGTATGAGACTTCCTCAACACAGAGCCGTCCCCTGTTTGTCCTCTCGAGGGCCAGGCACCCCAGTTGGCGCTTCAGAACGCAGCACTCGCACAGCAGCCACCTCCACAAGCACCTGGACCCTTCACCCCTGAGACTGGGCACATTCTCCGAAAAAGACCAAATGAGGAGTGCCAGAGACTGGTGGCTACCTGTGACTTTATTTTGGACATTTGACCTTGGGTTATTTTTTTTCTTTTGACAGATTGTTATTAATAAAGATTATCTTTGCTTCAACACGACTTGCTTCATTTATTTTTCTAAAATAAAGTCTTGGTGGAAACTTTAAGAAATGGTTTTAAACGCATTTGTAATGCTTGGGGGATGGGTTAGTAGCAGTGGGTATGGGCAGGGATACCTTGGGATGGTTAATAAGCTTGTGGGATGGGCAAGGGATACCCTTTGGGTATGGGTAATAGCTGCGGGATAGATAAACTCCAGTGCAAGCATAGTGAGACCTGTATGGATCCAACCCCTCCCAAGGTGCCACACCTTTGGCTTCATTGATCGAATAACAATGTAAGCATTGATCCATACATGTCAACATAAAACACAACTCTTTATTAAATGCCCTGACATGTGTAGGCCCCACCCAACAATACATGGCCACAATCTCATCAATGTGATGAGACAGGCTGAAGGAAGCATCCAGTACGCATCTACCATGCTGTCTTGCCACTCCACTGCTCCAGGTGGGGAGTTTGCACCAGTGTTTATCAGGAGGTTGCGCTGCTTCTTCTTTCCTTCATGTGAGCTCTGTTGGGGCCTTGCACATCCTCAGTGTCTATCAGGTATCGCCCCTTGCCTCCATTCACCAGGCTCCATGTCCCATTGCCTTGTTGGAGGTTCCACGAGCACGTTCCGAGATGGTAAGAAATGGTGGCGAGTGAGATTGTGCAGGATGCAAGAAGCTTCCATCGATCCTCTCACTCACGGTCGGCAATGCTGCATGGTGGTGAGAAGTACCTGGAACCTTGTTGCCAGGAATGCCACAGGCGTTCCACCACCCCCTCTTGCACGGACAGCCTGTTAAGTTTGAAAGATCCTCTCTTCACGGGTGAGGAGTCCTGGAAGTGTTAGGGCTTCAATGAGGTTTGGTTCTGAGGAGAAGGCGTCATCTCCCCACCGATGAGTTAGGGCACATTTTCATGTCGTTGGGCAGGGGTCTGGATCTTGGGAACCCATATGTAGGTTGCGTTCCAGCCCCACCTTTGAGGTCACTGGGCGTTGTATAACCTGGGGCATCTGAAGCTCGAACCCCGGTTGCCTTGAAGCATTGATGACATACTTTATTCAGCTCGACCATGGCGAAGAGGATGTAGCTGAAGAAAAGCCCTTAAGTAGTGAAATAAGTGGACTGCCGACTTGGTCTGGAGCTTTGGAGGCCACGTTGCTTGGCCATCTAGGCTCCAACAGTGTGGGAAGTTCCGACTTCTGATACTCACTGTCTGCAATTTCTTCCAGCCTTCTTCAGCTTGGAGGGGCACGAGGAGCTTCCTCCCAGGTATTCTTCGATCGATGGCACTGCCCCACTATCTCTGAACCACAATGCTGATTGGTTGTTGTGTGGCTACCCTCCAGCCATACTGTATGCTCCTGGTAGGTGGTCCCTGGGCCAGGTGGCGCAGAGTCAGTGCCACCCTTGAGCCCAGGTCCAGGGCTGGGACGCCGGAAGTTGGTGCTCTGCTTGTCAACCTGGTGTAGGCGCTGCACAAGTTTGTCAAACAATGGGCTGGCAGGCATCCTCATGAAGGTTCTTGGAAATGCACAAGGGTCTTCGTTCCCTCAGCTCCACCATCAGCTTTGTTGTACAGTTCCGTACTTCTGCTCTTCTCCCGATCCATCTTCGAACCAGACGCTATCTTGGCCGCCTCCGTTTTCTTCCCGTAGTACAGTTGAAAGAGTCTTGTAGATGGCTTCGCACTGTTGCAGAACGTAGGGGCATCTCCAATAAGGACTTGTTGGTTACCGATCCATGTGGACATGCTGGATGCTGTGAAGCAAGACCAGATGGAAGGCTGCAGAGGTCTCACAGCAGGGCTGCTCGGAACTGAAAGTGAGATCCAGGTGAGTTGGTCCCCTTTTTATAGGTAATTAATAGGTTCTCTGCCACTATGTGTCTCTTTTGCATCTCTAAGGCATCCTCCTACCACTCTTAATACCGAGATAGGTCCCGCCCTGCTGAACGTTTTTTCCATTTGTAAATGCTTTCTTTTTGAGCTGCATCGCTTTTCATCCTTTCTCCTGTCACATTGTACTAATGCTGCGCGCGTCCGTTCCATGGGTCCATTTCGCTTCCTCCCTGTGCCACTTCGGCTGGAGTGATTTGAGTTTGCGCGGATGTGCGCGGATGCCTAGCCCGATGTAGGGACGTGTAACAGAGTTGCGGACGGATGCAGAACCGGCATGTTTCCCCGTATGCGAGCCTGATGCAGAACGTGGATGCATTGGAATCATTTTCCGCTCAAATGTTTTTTGCAGCTCAAAAACTTTTTGAGCGGATTGGAACCCTCTATCGACAGATGCTGGGACAGATAGAGAGGAAGAAAAAATGACAGTGAGTACAGAATGGATGCATTGTTTAACCAACGGATGGCAAGTGCTTCTCTCCGTTTTACATCCTCTTTCCATCCGTTGGTGCAGTGTGACATGGGCTTTAGAACATTAAATTAAGGAAACCAACAAGGGACAGAAAGAAGGATATAGGATGACAAAACAAAGGAAAACAACTGAACATTGTCTAAAAAGAGGCTTCAGTCATCATTGCCAAACACCTGGGCATAGAGCCAAATCTTCAAGGGCTTTCAAGACATCAGTCAGGGAACCTCATTCCAAAGGACAGGCCCTGTTATGGAGAAGATGCTCTTATGAGGGCCTGATAGATGGCATTATTTAATTCTAGATCATGCTGGCTGATGCTTCTGATGCTCAAGATAAACAAGAAGGATCAGACTATCTGCTTTTCAGCTTTGGAAGTCCACATTTTATGCTCAATAGTTATAAATAACAGAATCTATTTATTGATTTTATTCAGTTAAGGTGCTGTCCATTCCAAACAAATGCTGGGCAGGTCACAATGAAATTAATAATAAAATCACAATATAGAACAGAACAAGATGGATCTGGCAGAGGTGGTATTCAGCAGGTTCTGCCCAGTTCTGGAGAACCGGTAGCGGAAACTTTGAGAAGTTCGGAGGACCGGCAAATATCACCTCTGACAAGAGATTTTACAGTATCCTTCCCCTGCCACACCCACCAAGCAACAGAACTGGTAGTAAAAAATTTTTGAATCCCACCATTGCTTACACTGTGAAAAACAAAACATAGATAAATATACACCCAACAAGAGGCTTCATCCTAGGCCAGGGAGAGCAACCAGCTCTTCAGGGCCTCAGTGAAGGCAAACAGGTAGTAGGTGCACAGATTTCAGGGCAGATCTCGCTGTGTTAGCATAAGAATGCCTTCCGCAGTAATAGCTAAAATATTTTTGTAAGATCAATCTTTCCATGATCAACAATCAATTTTGCAGTTTTAGCCAACTAGTCAGTCATCTTAGAGGGAAAATGGCCAGAATAAAAATGAATCAATTAATTAAATAAATAATGCACAGGAGTTATTTATACATATTTTCAGATCAGAAAAATTAATTTCTTCAGTATTTTTCACTGTTTTAAAAAATAAATATTAAAAGGGTATTTTGATCTAGCAACCAAAGGTTTCCCACCCTGGGCTAAAAAATATTATCAGTGAAACAAACAGCCAGGGTAATTGGTGACTTTGTTGGATAAGAAAACCATTGCAACTAATTAGATGAGGCAATCTCTCAACCTAATCTACATCACCAGGTTGATTTTATTTAATTATTTCATTTTGCAATGGAAACTTCCATACCTTTAGTTTAGAGCACAGGTGTCAAACTCACTGAGTCACGTTGCTGTCATGTGACTTTTGCTATGTTTTTCCCATTCGCAGAGCTGGGGTGGGTGTGGCCTGTGCACTTTCAGTGGCAGTCATGTATACACCAAAGGAATGTTTATTAAATGCAAGCCGTTTGCAAGGTTTTTTTTTTTTTAACTTAACAATAGAGGGCCCAATATTCTAACAAAGACTAATAAAAGCATTAGGAGCCTAAAGGGAAAATGTTGGCATAGTCTGTAAACATCTGGTTACCATTTCCATTTATAATTGAAAAGCCACTCCTTTAAACTGAAAGATTTCAACATAAATAAATAGGACAGTGGGTATTTTGTTCTTTTCATAGCCAGGGGGTAAAGGGAGTATGAATAGAGAGGTCACAAGAAACTCAGCCCTTATAAATAAGAAAGTCTGAGAAATGTAAAGAAATCTGAACATGTTCCAGGCATGTAAACAGTCCAACAGAGTGAAGGTTAAATAAACATGGCTGGAGCCCATTATTACTAATATAAAGTCCAAAATGTCCTTGCAACATTAACTAAGAAATCACTGAAGAAATATATTAAAACATAAAAAAACTGTAGAGTAAATAAGAATATAAGTCTCATTCTATTTTCTCTTAGATATATCCTGATTATAATATCAGAAAGTTAATGATTGTTAAGAGTCAGGTTCTGGCAAGATGGGTGGCATATAAATTGCATACATAAACAAACAAACTTTATCTTCTAGTTTCATATAAAATGTTCCACATTTTATTTTTCTATGGAAAACAAAGTACAATACAATTTTCAATTGTATCTTTTAATTCAGTCTTTTTACAAAAGAGAGTATGTAAGTTTACAGCATTGTTGTAACTTAAAAAGTTTTACCTCATTTATGAATATTGTATGGAGATCAGTTATCTATGAAAACTTCGTGAGAGCTCTTATATCATAGGTAATATAATATTTAATAACAAAGTGCAATCCTACCTGAGACTGATCATTCAAAATGTAGTAAATAAACTACTTGAATGCATTAGGCTCAATGGAATCACACTAGGAATAGAGGAAGCTTTTTGTAGGAAGATGTTAAAAAGGGCAGGACTTCGTATTGGCTGTTCTATTAATATGAAGCATCAGACTACGTGTGATTTAAATCCAGGACTTTCGGGTACCTCTTCAGGAGTGGAGGCTTCCAAACCTGGATAAATTACTTAAATTGGGTCAAAGTAGTTTTTCTTTGAACCCATTACCCAATCACAGCAGGGACATAGTACTTTACCTACCTATTGGGTAAAAAGGATCTTCTGATAAATGGACTTGGACAATGAAGAAAAAATTTTAGGAAGCACATTTAAGAGTGAGGCTGAATTCTTACAAGGATTATAAAATAGCTGGAATAGCTACAGGACCAACCATGCAATTGCAGTGAAAACTGAATGATATAGAAAGAAGGTTATGTTTGTGATCTGACAGATCAATTAAGATATCATTTATATAATTTGTGAGCACAGAACAAAGTGGTCAAGTGAACCGATCTCATAAAGAGAACATAAATTTGCTAATACTTAATACTGTCAAAAATAAAAATGGAGACAATGGGTTGAAAGAAATAGGTAATCAAGGGTACCCTTACTGAAGGAATAGGAAGGATAAGAAATCAAACACACAACAGCCTGGTATATTCCCAAGAATATCCCAAGTTGTGAATAAGAATAGGGGAAAGAGACATTTGCAGCCTTGATTTTTAAATATATTATTATATAGATTCCAGAATGGACATTGAGGTTTGAAACTTTGCAAATTGTGTTCACAGTATTTCTTGCATTGTTCTAGAATAATTTAACTGGATAACAAGAATTTTCTCTCAAGCAAATTCTGATATCCTGGATGAATTTTAGAAATTAATTACAGATAAATACAATCCATCTCCCATAAAAGAAGTAAAATGAGGAGTGCCATATAATGAAAAGTTCTCTGAAAGAAAAAAAGAAGTGGGGAAATTAATGAAATGCTTGTATTCTAATTATTTCTTTGCTGTTATTTAGAGCATGTGTTTATTTTTCTAGCTGCAAGCAGAGTCATTTATGAAAAATTGGTCTACAGACCTATGCCAAAAATTGGATAAGTTGTTACTAAACTATTGCATTAATAACAACATACCCCATTTTTGGCATTGCATTAATCGCTCCTGGAAGCAAAATTTTATGCTGAAAGATTTTACAAAGAAAAATACAGCTATACATAGAGAGAGAAAAGCCAAATGAACAGGGAGATTTCAGAAATGGACATAAGTTTAGGTAGCTAAGATAAGGTGTATAAATGGGGGGGGGACGAGAAAATTTAAGAGCTACCTTTCATTTATTAATTACTGCCAGTCTTTAACTATATCATTTATGCTATGGTTATGCTACAGTTATATTAAAGCTTAAAGGCATGCCAGAAATCTAATTGTTTTTCTAAGAAATATTTAAATTCAAGAAGATGTCAGAATGAGCTTGAAAAAACAGAGTGGTTCAGTGTAGCAAAAAGACTATATCTTGCCCTCATATTAAACTTTTAGACCAAGTATAAAAATTGTAGGACTAGAAGAGATAAAAGCTTAATCGAAGCTGAAATACTAACAATTTAAGATGTGCAAAATGTATAATATTAAAGAAAAGTGAAATGTGGTATCCACCAGCCTACTTAGCAAATTTACAGTTGACAGTCAAGAAATGAAAGTGGTAGTTTTCCTTTTTTGAGTTCAAACAGGAATAAAGATGATTTTGCATTAGACAAATAAAGCAGGCATTAACTCTACAGAGGAAAGTAATAACAAACATAGCCAATATCATGAAGGTTATTCAATGGTTTTTCAGTTAACATTGCATGGCTATGAAACCTGGACATTGAGAAAAGGCAAGGGAAGATGATAACCAATTTCAAATTAGGCACTTTGGGAATTGCTATTAGAAGGCAATGAAAAGAACCAATCCATGGTTCCATTAAAAAAAATGACAGACTGCTTCATTAAGGGAATAATTACTAACAGAAACATGCATACTTTTGGCATATAAAACGAACAAATTATGAGCTATAAAAATGACCAGGCTTTATCAAGCTTTAATTCCTAGAATTTCAAGTTACTGTTATGGCTAACTCAGAAAAGTACCAGAAAGGCTGAACCTCTAAGAGTCCAACTCTACTATTAATATAGCAGACTTTTTAAAACTTAAACCCCAAAATAGAAGAATCATTTCAGCCCTTCTGTATTCTTGTAAAGTATGTGTGGTCTCAATTTGCCTCTGCTTCCAATCTAGTGAATTCTTTTAAGAATCTTTTCCCTCTTGCATTGTGGCTCTGCTAGTGCAAAAACATCTAAGTCACATGCAGTGGGCTAGGTTCCTGCATAACCCTCATGCAATAACATACAAAAACACAGAAAATGAAAAATAAATATTAAGTCAAAGAAATTAAAAATACCATGCAGGAAAAAAGATAAGAAAGATAATTCAATCTAGTTTATACCCACACTGGTCACTCTACCCTCCATACCTTTCTACCCTTCCACTATGTCAATTCATCATGTTCCATATTAACATATTTCAAATAGGCTATTCCTATTGGACAACAAATACCTGATGCTGATTGGCTACTTTTCTCGACGCTGATTGGCCAATCTGGCCAATTCAAGCGGCGGGAAAAACAAGTAGCCGTCATTGGACACTAGCCGCGAGTAGCCCTCTATAAAAAGAGCTGCCGCGGCTCCTGGTTAGAGCAGACTTTCAGAACTAAATAAAAGAGCTGAAGTTACGCTGATCTGTGAGTCTCATTCCCGCAAATAGAACACTGGTGATGAAGGTGGGATTCTGAGAAAGAGATCAGTCGGGCACGTGGCATCGAGAACCAAGCAGACAAAATGGCCAGAACCAACTTGCCACCCGCACCCTTCAACTCAGCAGCAGAGGACTGGGAATCCTACATCGATAGATTCCTCATGTTCTTGGAGAGTAATGACCTGCAAGGAATCTCGGACAATTACAAAAGAGCTTTATTCCTAACACACTGTGGGCCCACAGTGTTTTAAGATGGCCAAGGCACTAGCAAAACCAGACGACATTAAGGCAAATGGCCTGGCCGGACCTGGAGAAGCTGCTGAGGGCTCACTACGCACCGACCATCTCCGCCTCATCAGGAGACATGAATTTTATAAATGGGACCAGAAGGAAGGTGAGAGCATTGCAGATTTTGTAGCCGCTCTTCAGGGACATCGGAGGAGCATGCGAATCCTGAACATGGACGAAACCATGAGGGATCGCGTGTGGTACTTAGACTTGAGAGACCTTACCCTACAAAACCGACTGCTGACCCGACGAAGATCACTGTTACCGAGGCTATTGCTGAAGCCATGGCAGCAGAAGCAACCAAAAAATCAGCAGCAAAAATGCAGCAAATGAACGCAACCCGCCAAAACATCAACTGAAACAATCAGGGCACTGAGAAGAAAGTAGAAAGCACACACAGACCGCTACTCATCCAGGAATTGACGAGGACGAGGAAGAGGAAAATCCACAGGCTCCAGGCTGAGTGAGAGCGGCGAATGGAAAAATGGTTTGTAAGTCAGGGTTCCAGTGTGCCAGCTGCGGAGGAGACCACCCCCATTTGGATGCCATTCTTAGACGCCGTTTGCCTGTATCGACGGAAACGGGGGCCACATCGCACATGTATGCAGAAACCGCAGAACTACAGCCCCAGAAGAAGGGACAATAACACCCGAGACAGAAGAGAGAGGATGACGTGGAACTGAGAAAATCATTAAAGGCAAAGGGAAGTGGCCAATCGAGAGCTACAAGAAAAGAAACGCATCAGACATCACCATCGGCCATTCCAACACGACTAATGGCCGGAAGCTTCATTGTTGGCAGTCAGAATTTGAGGGCAAGAATGCAAATGGAGGTCGATTCCGTATCGTACCTATTGATGGTATCCTGGGATACCATAAAGGACTAGTTCCGCACATCGACAAAACCGAATTTAGAACCAACAAGCATTGATTTTAAAAGACTACAAGGCAACAGAATACTGGAGTCGGCTTGGACACTTCCAAGTAACCTTCAAAGAACACCAAAAAAATATTGCCTCTAACCATTGTAGACCGGAACCGACCAAGCCTACTGGGACTCGAGTGGTTCGAACCCCTAGGAATCGGAGTGACCGGCATTAACCGCATCACTGACAGACTGGGAGGAGAACCTGATTGAGAAAGTTCAAGGACGTCTTCGACGGAAAGTTAGGCAAGTACCGAGGGTCCCCTATCTCAATTTAGGAGCCAACCATAGCTCCAATTAGGCTGAAGGCGAGGCGAGTCCCCTTCGCACTAAAAACCAAAATTTGACAAAGAATTAAACAAACTTATAGAATAAGGCATCCTGAACCAATTGACCATGCTAAATGGGAGACCCCAATCGTGACCCCAGTTAAGCCGGATGGTCTGTGAGAATTTGTTGGGGACTACTAAGGCTACCCTGAACCATGCACTACAGCAAAGTGTATAATCCTGTTGTGGTAGTACAACACCTACTACACTCCCTGGGGAAGGGGCAAGGTCTTCGCAAAGCTCGACCTTGCCCAAGCTTACCAGCAATTGCCAGTAGACCTTGGAAACAGCAGAGGCCCAAACGATTGTGACCCATAGGTGTAGGACTTATCACACTCTGAGGCGGTATTGATGCAATACAGCAAGACATTACCACTTACAGTTACCTGCGATGCATCACCGTTTGGCATCGGGGCCGTGCTTAGCCATGTCCTGCTGGATGAAGAGAAGTCCCCATTGCCTTCTATTCAAAGACCGTCTCAAAAACTGAAAGGAACTATAACCAGTTGGACAGAGAGGCATTGGCGGCCTATATCCGGCGTAAAAACGTTTCTGAATACCTTTACGGTAGGACTTCTACCCTTGTGACCGATCACAAACCCCTTTTAGGTATACTCACTGGAAACAGAGCCACCCCTGACATACTGTCCCCGAGAATGGCAAGGTGGTCCGAATTTCTGGCGGCATACAACTATATGCCTAATCCATCGCCCTGGAAAAAACATTTCACATCGCCAACGCTTTAGCCGCGTCCCCTTACCAGACATAGAGACTTTCTGGCACCAACCATTCCACCCTACAAATCGAGACTTTGACAAACCTACTGATAAACCGCAGCTGACATCGCCAGAATGACCGCAAAAGACAAGATATTGTTACAAGTTTTAAACTGGGTAGGAGAAGGGTGGCCGGGAAAACGAGACAGACATTATTTTCAAATCATATAAGAATAGACAAACTGAACTGTCATTACTGAAAGGGTGGTATTACTTTGGGTTGATTGTGTCATAATACCAGAAAAATTACAAAGACCAGGTATTGTGTATGTTGCACGAAGGCCACTCGGGCATCGTGCGAATGAAAATCCTGGCCAGGAGCTATGGTATGGTGGCCAGAGATGGACAAAGACATTTGGAAATGGGTCGAAACTTGTGGGAAAGTGTCAAAACTCCCACCCTGCACCTCTTCAGCACCTGTCTTGGACTGGGAAACACCAAGGGGCCCCTGGTTCACGAATACATATAGACTTCACGAGGCCAACAAAAGGGCATACATACCTAATCATAGGTGATGCTTACTCCAATTGGTTAGAAGTAAGCATCATGCACTCTACGACACACCGAAGCAGTCATCAAACAGCTACGAAAGCTATTCACTACACACGGGTTACCGGATGTGCTCGTCTCCAATGGCCTACAATTTACAGCACTACCCTTTGAAAAATTCCTAGCAGAAAATGGCATACAACATGCACTGACAGCACCGGGCTGACAGGCGACGAATGATAGGCGGAACACATGGTCCGGTATACCAAGGAAACTTTAGATAAATTTAGACACAGGGGACATGCAAGAAGAATCAAAAAAATGATCACAATACAACACATAACACCAAACTCCACTACAAATAAAAGCCCAGCAGAATTATTGATGGCTGAAAACTAAGATCACAATTAGATAGATTACACCCAACATACGCCACCGAAAAACCAACTAACTCCTCAAGCAAGTATCGCAAATTCGAACCAGGACAACTAGTATACGCAAAAAACTCCCACGGCCAACCGTTGTGGGTACCAGCAACAATTACACAAATAACCAGACCACAGTCCTACAGAATGGAAACAGACGATGGCCGAACCTGGTGAAGACATATTGACCAGCGACGGTTATGCAACTACAACGCACCACCGACACACTCAGACATGAAGAACAACACACACACACACCAACAACATCACAACAATTACACAAAACCAGCAACAGACCAACCAGAGAGGGGGCAGACCCCTCAGTAATAAATAAGGAGGGGGGGAAAACCCTCCAGTAGAAAAAGAAACCCCTCCGGTAGAAAAAGAAACCCCCCGGTTAGAAAAAGAAACCTCCCCGGTAGAAAAAGAAACCGCAGAAAATCAGAATAATCACAATAAAAAAACATTCCCAAATAAACGCAAGCAAAAACAGTGACCTACCCGTAGAATCTTCAGCGAGGAACAAGAAACACAAGTAGACCTGGATGCTTGGTTGGAAAGGAGCAGCCGGGCCGACTCTACCAGCCCGAGTAGTCCAGGCGAGAGCTGCCTGGCTGACTCTACTTCCAGGAGGTTCGACAGAGACGGACAGGAAATAACAGCAATCCCGTCCGAACCCGCCTGAAGATGATGACACAACTAAACTGCGCAGGTCAGCTAGGCAACCTAGAAGCCCTGCCTACTTACATGACTACGTTACAGTAGGACCATACCAAGAGGGAGGTTGTTCCATATTAACATACTTCAAATAGGCTATTCCTATTGGACAACAAATACCCGATGCTGATTGGCTACTTTTCTTGACGCTAGCCAATAATAGCAGGGCTATGATTGGCCAATTCAAGCGGCGGGAAAAACAAGTAGCCGTCATTGGACACTAGCCGCAAGCAGCCCTCTATAAAAAGAGCTGCCGTGGCTCCTGGTTAGAGCAGACTTTCAGAACTAAATAAAAGAGCTGAAGTTACGCTGATCTCTGAGTCTCATTCCCACGAATAGAACACATCATATCATACTTTTACTTATGATAGGTAAACTTGTCACCCAAGTTTATTCAGCAGGTTCTGACCAGTTCTGGAGAACCGGTAGTGGAAATTTTGAGTAGTTCAGAAAACCAGCAATTACCACCTCTGACTGGAAATGTTACAATATCCTTCCCCAGCCACGCCCACCAAGCCACGCCCACAGAACATAGTAAAAAAAAATTGAATCCTACCACTGTTGTCACCTTTCTCTTTTTCACAATCTTGTCAACATTATCCAATGACAACTTTTCTGGTCTTTCCTCCCCTGTATGGGGAGTCCACTTGCTAGCATTTCAAGTCGTTGTCCTAATTGCTAGCAGATTAAAAATTAGCTATATTGCATAAAGTACCCATTAACTTACAGTGCTTGTCTTATAACTGGAGTTTTCCAAAGCATCTCTCAAGCATTCTATATGTGGAAACTATTTATTGATTTCATTCTTCTAAACCAAAAAAGTATAGACAGGATTATTTTGCCAACACCAAGAAATAATTGTTTTTTGTTTTCATTCTCTTCTCAGTCTCACTTGTGATATCCAATACACAGTATCATTTAGAATCTCCAAGCTTATCTTTGGTGCAGTTTGATATGTTGATGTTTTTTCTATCTCGCCTCTGTTTGCAGAGTTCTAGCACCCACACCAAAAGCTCTTGATAAAAGAATGTGTTTCTACTCCTACAATTTGTTTTTCATCTGCACTTAGTGCCCTGTTAAACATTCCACGTGGCCTGTTCAGAAGGCAGCATTCAGAAAAAGTTTATCATGATGCTACTACTTTCTTGGTGAAAATACTATATTAACCACATGTCAGTGATAAACTTCTTCATGTATATATAACCCTGCCTTGAGCATTCAAATGAATAGAAATACAAATCTAAATAGAATCTTAAAATTGAATAAGGTTTGGCCAGGAACTGAATTAAATCAGTAAATCAGGTGGGATTACAGCCTGTTTGCACCACTTTGGGAGAACCAGTTGTTACCTTTCTGAGCAGTTTGGTGAAATGGTTGTTGGAAGAAATCATTAGAGCAGAGAACCAGTTGTTAAATTATTTGAATCCCACCACTGAATTAAATACTAGAAACTTTACAGGGAAGATGTTATGAAAAATAATAGAAGGGAGTGTTATGTATGCTGCCTTGAACTCCGGTAAGAAAGGTAGATGTAAATACCATACATTTGCTGCTGTGAAGCTATTTTGTTTCATACTCTGTTTTGCATGACAAAATTAAACCATGTTTTGTTGATTAAACTAAAGTTTTCATAAATTAGGAAAGAGATAAATGGAGAGCTTAGGATCACAGTGTGAGTGAGAGAACTATACACTAGAAGCAAGGTAGGGTTGGATTAGGAGTAGAAAGGTCCAGATTCTACTCCACCTTAAACTTCTTTATAGATTAATAATGTATAAACATTTGTGGAATTTGAAATGGGCATTTTGCAGCTCCAAACAACTCAAATTAACTCAGATGATGACAATAATTTACAAACTGTTTCTCTTTTGAAGCAGGTGAATAGATATATTCTCCTTATGCTCTGTATTTAAACTGGGTTTAAAGAAATCTGAAAAGAAATCTGGGTCTCTGTTTTGAGCTTGAAAGTTTTTTTAAAAAACACCTAGTAGTTTACTATTTGTTTATTCTGCTTATGATATTATTGCAAGGTAAGAAACACAGCACACATTACACCTATTTCCTACATAAGCAAACTCTCCATTTTACCTCTATAATTATGCATCCAGAAGAAACTCACTTTACATGAGAAAGAAATTCAGAGTAAGTCTTCCCTGATTTCTTAGGAGACAAATGGTACAGAGAGAGAGGGAAGGTTAGTCAGACATCCATATAATCTATCTAATAAAACTTAATTCTACTCTTCTTGTGGAATCTGTTTCTTGATCTCAACAATCTGAAAGTACAGACACTTTATAACTTAACCATCAAAATCCATTCAGTAAAAATGTTCAGATATATAGGTGTGTCCCCAGTTCAAGATAAGTGATAGATTTTCCACCTGTATACAGGACTCCTCCTCCATCACCACCACATTCCCATTCTCCCTTTTTTTGCCCATCTCCTTTAACAATAATAACCCCATCAGCACTAAATGAAAGTACTATCAGCAAGAAATTAAAGCAAAACTAAAATTTAAAAACCAAGCAAAAACCAAAAAGAAAAATAGTAGATATCTCAGTAAATATATGAACCATTGAATTTGAACTTAAACTATACAGAATCATATTGATCCTATTGACCCCTTCAAACTGGGGTCTTCTCCCCATTCTTTTTTTATCACAGGTGAACAGTGTCGTTTGAATAAATATTTTCTGTTTGATTGGATTGGATTCTCATCACAGTTAATTCCCATGATGGTCCTTTCTTTTTATCATAGATGAATTAAGTTCTTGGGACCTTTTGATTTGCCTCTCATCTAACAAAGCAGACCATGAAAATTGCTTAAATATAGTGGAATCATATCAACCAACACTACTGCAAAAGGTATGGCTGCAAAATGACCTCTCTTTTTGTCACATGCCTAAATTCTATTTTTTTTAACTCTGCATTTTTATTTTATTATGAAGCATCCTATCAGATACTTTTGGCATCATTCTTCATTCTAGTACTTTCTCATTTTCACAGGAATTTGCTGATATTAAAGCAGATGCTTTGCATGAGTGAAGTCTCAAGTGCATTTTCTAAAGTCTTTTCTTCCAGCATTGCTGGAAGGAAAAAAACACAATATGTTTTTGCTAAATATGTTGAAGAATGTGAATATTCATACATTAATATTGATTTCATCAGGGGCAAGGTGATGTGGTAAACTGTCAGAATCAAGGAATGTCATAATTATCTAGGGTTTTCTAAACAGGACTTTTGTATTCCATCTCTTTTGCACATACCCACATGGAATACTGCAGAAAGAAAAAATGAGACTTTTAATCAATGTATAGATATATCCCTATGAAGAAATAGTACTTTGAAGTAAAAAATATCCATTTTGCCAGATATATGCATGAACAGAATGTTTTTCTTGCCATCCTTGTCTTTAAAATTAAAAGGAACAATGCTGTTTTATAAACATGTCAAACAGACATGTCCCATAGGCAAAAAAATTTTTTGTCTTTGAACAGCAATAAAAGGATAGATAAATGTTATGGTGCATGCTGCAGACTGAGTTCATGTTGTATTGCCAGTCCTGTTCAATGCCTATGCATTTGCTCCTTCCCAAGTATCGTAGAGATATTGGAATAAGGGGTGAGGTTGTCAAGGGGACAAATAATAAAAACAGGATCATGTTGGAAGCAAAATCTCTCCAGCATGATGCACGTTATGCCCATTTTTACATGTGTTTTGACATCACAGGAGCTTCTGTCACAGTGGTGACATGTTGTTTTCATCATTTAATAACAGCTCTGAATGTCTTAGATACTTCTCTTCTAAGACATTAATCCTACCTTAAAATGTGATCATACTAATAAAAAAGCATATTTTATGTAGCTTATAATTAAAAGTAGAGCAACGTTAAGGTTGATTGAAAAAAAGCCAATGGAAGCTTGTGTTTGTGCCTTCAAGTCAATGTTGACTGCTGGCAACTCTCTGGAGTTTTCTTGGAAGAATTTCAGACATAGTTTGCCATTGCCTGATCCCTAGGACTGAAAAAGAGTGACTGGCCCAAATTAACCCAATTGGGTTTGTACCCAAAGTAGGACTAGAGCTCCCAGTCTGCCAGTTTCTATCCCCATGCTTTAATTCTTGCACTAAAGTGGCTCTTCAAGCTTAGCTTAAGTCTAATTGATTTTCCTATTCTACTCAGGGGAATGGGCACTATTTGCCTTTATCAGCTAACCTTGCTTTAATGGTATCTTCAATGACACTTAAAAACAATCTTGTAAAATTGCAATAATTGCCACTTCTCTCTTCACTCCCAGGCAAATGTTCTCTCTCAAATCCAGCATCTACTTTCCAAAAAGGAGGGATTGTGCCAAATAATGAGAACATTTCCAGGTAAAATTTTGAGTTATATTAATAAACCAAACAATGACCTTTGGTTGCACGCTCAAAGGAAGAGAAATGCTGGAATCTGTCCTCTGAAGTTAACATAATGAATCAAATAAAATCAACATTTTATTGTATCTATAAGGTCAGCATAAAACTGAAACAAGTAAAACTGAAAATATTGTATACGGTTTTTGAAATTTGATCAATAGTAGCAGAAAAGTCATTTAGCGGTTCTGATAAAGATAGAGAATTTTGCCTAGCTTCTCAGCAGAGTTGCAAATTTAGAATGCAGGTATAATTTCTCATGATTTGGTGCTTGATGTGCATATTTATGTGAATGTCTCCATCCTTTAATAAACATGCATAAATAACACTAAACAATAGGAAAACATTTTTGTTTAATATGTTCCCTCTGTATGCTAATTTTCTATATACAGTGACACTCCCTTCCTCCCAGTGTAGGAACTTTCAGTCAAATAAACCCCAATTTGAAATTAAAGCCCTGGCCTTAATATTGTCAACCCAGGTGGAATTAGGTCTGAAATGTTTCAGTTATGTGTGTTTCTCAGTTAACTTAGTTGCTGTCCAATATTCTATAAAATCTGTAGGCCTGTCGAAATAATAATTGTGTAGTAATTAGTAAACTGTAGAAATTTAAAAAGGAGGAATTTTCGGTAACCTTCAGTCTGAAATAATGCAGTTTCTTTAAGCATATGAATCAAACAGGATAGCAATTAGAATTATGTATCATGTCTGCACATAGGGACATTGGCTCAGTGGCTAAGACGCTGAGCTTGTCGATCAGAAAGGTCAGCAGTTCAGCAATTGGAATCCCTACCACTGCGTAACAGAGTGAGCTCCTGTTACTTGTCCCAGCTTCTGCCAAACTAGCAGTTTGAAAACATGTAAAAATGCAAGTAGAAAAATAGGGACCACTTTGGTGAGAAGGTAACAGTGTTCCATGTGTCTTCGGAGTTTAGTCATGCCAGCCATATGACCACAGAGACATCTTCAGACAGTGCTGGCTCTTTGGCTTTGTAACAGAGATGAGCATCGCCCCCTAGAACCAGAAATGACTAGTACATATGTGCGAGGGGAACCTTTACCTTTATCATGTCTGCAAGATTTGAAAAGTCATCTTCATTTCAGTTAATAAAAGGTTGGAGACAGGAGAAAAATGTACCAGCCAAGATAGAGATAAATGGCTTTGCAACCTAAATTGTAGAATGATGTCACCAACTTATTCCATATCCAGAACTTGAATTTCTATTCAACAATGAGGCAAAAAGACAGGGTCATCCAATGCACTTGAGTGTAACATGACAAGGTCTGCTGTGTATATCCAATGTGCTTTTTTCAAATAACAATTGGACTGTTTTTTCCTTGAGGAAAATAAAGAACACATTTTGCTTCTCTGCCAAAAAGCTTCATCAGTTGATGATGAACTGATGAAGCTTCTTGGATGAGAAGCGAAATGTTTTCTTTGTCTTTCTCAAGGAAAAAAAACAACAGTGCAATTGCCTTTTGAAAAAGCACCTTTAAGACAACGATGACCTGAATGACTGATAATCTCCAGAGATGTCTGCTGAGTTTGTGGTTTTATCCTTCAAGTGAGAAATAATCAAGAGATGCCAGTACAGAACAATCTGTGCCAGGTCTGGGATTGTTCTGATGATTGTTAAGGTCAGGTGTACACCAGATGGAAACTAAAGTTACTTGGCACATTTAAAAAAAGAGAGAACCACAAACATTCTGATATTAGGATGACTTATGAAATCTAACATACACAAGGGCTTTTCTATTGTCACAAACACTAAACTATTAAAAAGAAATATTTTTAATAGTTCAGAGGCCTTTTCATAGGCCAAGCTTATATCCTGCATAAGACAAGTGAACAGACATTTAGTCTACTTACTTATTTATCCTACTTATTATTTATGTCTATAATGCTATACAGTATCTTAACATTTGCATATACTGTACTATGTTCCTATGGTTCTATTTCCTATCTTAGAGCTCTGATCTTCTACACTATATTTACTTTGTTCTATATTATAATCAGTTGTGATTCTGTTTGTTGTGTCTACTTCTTCACTCCTGCCTTATCCAGGCCACCTTGGTGTAAGTCATTTGTATATAAATCAAGTTGCTACTCTCCAGTTTGTGCTACAATGCAATATCTTGCTGTGAGGCTGCTGCCCAGTAGAATTCTGGGGTTCTGATAGTTATCTTGTGCTAATGGGTAGAAGATCGATCGTTGTTTTGGGTCTGGTGTTAAGATCTCTGATCACTGCAGTAAAATTAGCGCTCTGGGCTCTCTCACACGAGTTGCTAATGGTCCAGGTTTCCTTGCACAGTTCACAAATCGCAGAGTTTATATGGTACAGTATAGTACAGAGTTTATACAGTACAGACACTGGTGTGTCCAGTGTCCAGTACCACTGCTAATATATTTGGCCACTGTCATTGTCCATCCATTTCTTGACATCTGCATGATATATGCTGCTGTTCTTCAGCAATTCTCTGTAATGACACACTTTACAGTTGTCACAAAGCACATTTTCAAGAGGTCAATATGCCATAATCCATGGGTTGGGATTCTGCAAAAGTAAAAAGGGAAGGAGCAATATAGTATTTTCTTACCCTGTGTGCCTTTCATTTTAGAGTTATATATGATCTTTCTTGAGGGAACCTAGCTCTTCTACATGATGTTTGTTTTCTTATATAGTACTATATTTGTTTCAGATTCCTCAAGGCCCTGCCAATGACCACAATATGAAAATCATCTCTTTCTGCTTTTTTTCTAAAAGTATTTCTGAGGGTGAAAAAAACAGCAATTTTTCCTCTCTCACACACAAATAGAAGCATATGGTAAGCCTGCTGCTTACTTGGCTGCAAAACTTGGTCCACTCCCTTAGTCTTGCCTGGAGAGAAATTTGGCTCCCTGTATAGAATGTTTGTGTCATGAGCAGAGCCTCAAAATGTCTGGAGGGATGCCATGGATCCTGTATTTCTCTTCATCAGTAGTCAGTCTTACACTTTGATTAGACAGAAATTGACAACTGGCAGATTGGTGTTCTTTTAGTGGTTATACATCTGCCCTTATTTTGGGGGGAAAAAAGCAATTACTAATAATGAAGCAATGTTCTCTGGTTTCCCCTCAATTTTGGTTTTGGTTGGATGATCACATAGATTCATCTTCTTCAACAGCTGTCTGTACTTTGCTCAGGGGGATAGGACACTCTTAAATATGGGCTCAACCTAAAAAATACATTGGAAATATTCTGCTAAGAGAAACCTGTATATCCATTATACTGTATGGAAGGAGTCTAATAGGAAGCAGTTATTGGTAAAACACATCCAAGTAACCCCAAGACTAAATGCATTATGATCACATCAAATATGCTAGTTTTACTATAAGGAACACATATTCACATACACACACATACAAACACACATACAACATGCTGATTGTATAAATGAAAATGGAGGACAAAGCTTCACATAAAGAAATGCTGAATCTGCATTCTGTTTTCATAACAAAATATTTTTAAAAGGGGAATTGTAAACAGTTTATGCAACCTAATTCTAAGTATTATTTTATAAGAACTATTTGTACTGACTGTTTATAATACATAGGCTAATCCTGGGAACTTTTCAATATCAATTTTCAGAAGAAACTAAGTTCTAGGGAATTTCTATTTACTGAAATCATACTGGAGTATGAAAAACAATGATGATTCAGATGTATTGCTTTCTCAGAAAATTATTTTTCATTGTATCTGAAAACTGAATGTTTTTATCCAATGGTGGGATTCAATTTTTTTTACTACCATTTATGTGGGCGTGGCTTGGTGGATGTGGCAGGGGAAGGATACTATAAATTCTCCAGTCAGAGGTGGTATTTGTTGGTTGTCTGAAATTTGGCTGAGGAACTCTGGGAGTTGAAGTCCACTAGTCTTAAAAGTTGCTAAGGTTGGAGACCCCTGCTCTGAACTATTCAAAATTTCCGCTACCAGTTCTCCAGAATTGTTCAGAACCCACCGAATACTACCTGTTTTTGTCCCACAAGGAGTGTTTAGTGTTTTGTGGTCTTTTATTATAACCACTTTTAAAACCAAGAAAAATTTAAAACTGTGCTTCAGAACAGTTGACTTATTCACTAGATTAGGGATGTCAAACTCATGGTCACATTGTTATCACATGACATATTGCAACTTTTTCCCCCTTCACTAAAATGAGATTGGGCGTGGCTCGCATGTGACAGATCCAGCCCGCAGGCTGCAAGTTTCAAACCACTGCACTAGATAATTAAAGGCCCTGTCACACTGCCCAACGGATGCAAAACGGACACAACGGACGAGCAAAATGTTCCATCCGTTGTTTTATCCCTCTCAAAAGGGGCAAAAATTTGCATAACCAGAGCGGATAACACGGACGGGGGGGAGGACGCAGGGCGGATGGAAAGCAGATGCGGAACGGAAGCCCAGCGGATGAAGTGGATGGCACATCCGCTAGGCTTCCGGGGGACCTCAGCAAAGCGGACGCGGAATGGATACAGCAGATGCAGAGCGGATGCACAGCGGATGAAGCGGATGCAGAGGGAAGCCTAGCGGATGCCGAGCGTTAATTGCGCATGCGGGGAGGATGCATTGCGTCAGCCCCGCGGATATAATGGAAGCAGCTCGGAAGCAGGTCGCATTCAGAGGAAAGACCTGCTTCCAGACACATCGACTGCCTTGCCTGTCCTGCCTGCATGTCTGCCTGCAAGCCTTGCTGCCAGCCTCCCTGGCAGCCTTGCTGTCTGCCTGCCTGCCAGCCTTGCTGCCAGCCAGTCTGCCTGCCAGCCTTGGTGCCTGCCTGCCTGACAGCCTTGGTTCATGCCTGCCTGCCTGCCAGCCTGCCTGCAGCCTTGGTGCTGCCTCCCTGCCAGCCTTCCTGCCAGCCTTCCTGCCAGCCTTGGTGCATGCCTGCCTGCCAGCCTGCCTGCCAGCCTTCCTGCAAGCCTTGGTGCCTGCCTGCCTGCAAGCCTTGGTGCCTGCCTGCCTGCAAGCCTTTCTGCCAGCCTTGGTGCCTGCCTCCCTGCCAGCCTTCCTGCCAGCCAGCAACCCCACAACCATGCTGAAGCACAACAAGCCTCAGCCATCTGCTTCGCCAGCCCTTGCAAGAGGACAGGGCTACCATCCTGCCCCCTGGCCCACACCTGGTTCTGCTGGGTCTTCTTCAGCACGGGCTCGCTCTTCTGGGGCTGGGGCTTCTGCTGCTTCTGCTTTTGGAGGAGCTGATGACAAGCACTCCAGCACCAGCCACCTCCACAGCACCTGGACCCTTCCACCTGAGACTGAGCGACAGAAGAGTGCCAGAGACTCATTTTTGTCTCATAGCTTGTTTGTTAATAAAGTCTATTTTTGATTCACACACTTGCTTCATTTCTTTTTTTTAATAAAGTCTTGCTGGAAACTTTTTAGAAATGGTTTAAGCCTTTGCATGCTTGTGGGATGGGTTGAGATAGCAGTGGGATGGGTAGGGATACCTTTGGGATGGGCAGGGATACCTTTGGGATGGGTAATAGCTGTGGGATAGATAAACCTCCAGTGCAAGCATAGTGGGACTGTATGTTCCACCTTCCAGGTGCCATACCTATGGCCCTTTATTATCAATAACAATGTAATCATTGATCCACACATTTCAACATAAACAACTCTTTATTAAATGCCCTGTTCATTGTCGGCCACTCAACATACATGGCACAATGTCATCAGTGTGATGAGACAGGCTGAAAGGAAGCATCCATTAAGCATCTATCATCCTGTCTTGCCACTCCACCGCTCCAGCTGGGAGTTGCACCAGTGTTTCAGGAGGTTGCGCTGCTTCTTCCCTTCACGTGAGGCCTGTTGGGCCTTGCACATCCTCAGTCTCTATCAGGTTTCGCCCTTGCCTCCATTCCCAGGTCCATGTACCCATTGCCTTGTTGGAGGTCCACGAGCCTGTTCTGCAAGACTGGGTAGCAGGTGCACATGAGATTGAGCAGGATGCAGCAAGCTTTCCACGATCCTCCTCACATGCTGTGGGCGATGCTGCATGGTGGTGAGAAGTACCTGGAACCTGTTGGCCAGGATGCCAAAGGCTTCTCCATACCCACCTTGCCCTGGACAGCCTGTAGTTGAAGATCTCTCTTCACGGGTGAGGAGTCTGGAAGTGTAGGGCTTCATGAGGTAGGTTCTGAGGGAGAAGGATCATCCCCCACGATGAAGTAGGCCAATCTTGTGTTGTCATTGGGCAGGCGGGTCTGGATCTGGGAAGCCCATGATGAGGTTGTGTTCCAGCCCCTCCTTGAGGTGACTGGCGTTGTATACCTGGGCATCTGAAGATTGAGCCGTTGCCTGAAGCATTGATGTACATGAACTTGTAGTCAGCATTGACCATGGCGAAGAGGATGATGCTGAAGAAGCCCTTGTAATTGAATAAGAGGACCCCGACTTGGCTGGAGCTTTGCAGGCCACGTGCTTCCCATCTATGGCTCCAACGGTGTGGGGAAGTTCCACTTCTGATACCACTGCTCTGCAACTTTCTTCCATCCTTCTTCAGTGGAGGGGTACTGGAGGAGCTCCTCCTTGTATTCTTTCGATGATGGCCTGCACCACTTCTCTGACCACAATGCTGATGGTTTTGGGTGGCAACCCTCTAGCCCGTACTGCATGCTCCTGTAGGTGGTCCCTGAGGCCAGGTGGCGCAGAGTGAGTGCCACCTTGAGCCCAGGTTCCAGCTGGGCCGGAAGTTGGTGTTTGCCTTGGTCAACCTGGGTGGTCAGCCGCTGCACAACTTCATCAAAAACATGGCTGGAGGCATCCTCATGAAGTTCTGGAATGCCCGATTGTCTTCGCTCCTGAGCTCCACCACAGCTTGTTGTACAGTCCGTCCTCTGCTCTTTCTGGCAAACCATCTTCATACCCAGACGCTTCTTGGCCGCCCCTTTTTCTTCCCGTAGTAGAGTTCACAGAGCCTGTAGATGGCTTCGCACTGTTGCAGAAGGATGGTGGCTGCCAAAAGGACTGTGTTACGATCCACGGTGGACATGACTGGATGCTGTGGAAGAGGCAGAGGCAGATGAAGGCTGCAGAGGTCTGCACCGCAGGGCTGCTGTTCTGAAAGTGAGATCCAGATGTGTTGCTCCCCTTTTTATAGGCAGTATAGGTGTCCCTTTGCATCCTCTAGGCATTCTGTAGACATCCTTAATATCCAAGATAGGTCCCCTCTGCGAACGTTTTCCATTTTAAACACTTTGTTTCCGCTTGGCATCCGTTCTGCATCCGTTCTGCATCTGTTCTGCGTCCGTTCCGCTTCCTCCCTGCGTCCGAGCGGATGCGAGTTGCGCGGATGCGCAGCGGATGCCCAGCGGATATAGCGGATGCGTAATGGATGCAAACAGATGCGTAGCGGATGCATAGCGGATGCAGAACGGACGAATTGGATACATTTTCCGCACAAAAGTTTTGAGCAGCTCAAAACTTTCTGAGCGGATGAAACGTCAATAAACGGATGCTGGACGGATAGAGAGGAAGCAAAACGGAGGCAGTGAATACATCGCGTTTTCCAACGGATGGCAAGCTTTTTTGTCCGTTTTACATCCTCTTTGCATCCGTTGGTGCAGTGTGATAGGGGCTTAAAGTATGGTATGTGTCAAGTTTTTATTAAAGTACCCCTTTATGTTTATTTTTATATTATTTTAATTATTTTGTTTTTCATAGATAAACTTTTGGATTTTGTTCTTTTAAAAAATACTAAGCCATTTTTGGCCTTGCATAATATATATTGCCCCACAGCAAGTTGGGCAGCAAACAGATTTAATTTATTCTATAATCTGTGCGCAAAATGCATAGATAGATACAGATATAGATAATGCCATAAGTTCACATATTTTCAATGTTCCATATAAAATATATGTCAATATACCCATGAAGTATACTCTTTATAGATTCTAATTTGTGTACTTAATTTTATAAAGTTTTTGGGGCTTGATAAATTATTTCATGTATTTGTTTTCAAAAATGATATACTGAACATTCACAAAAGTTGGTTCTAGCCTGGCTCATAAAAGAAGTTATTGTAAAGCTAGTATAATGAAAGTGACAGCTGGCTACTGTACTGTATACTATAAAAAAAAACCTCCATAAAACTAGACAAATCAAGTCATTTTAATCCTATCTCGTAAACAGTTACATTGTTAGCATAATTTACACATAGTATATATAGCTGTTTGTTGACATCATCAATTATCAGAATTTCTGGGTACAAAACTATCATTCTTATGAATATTTCAAGATAGCAGTCAGCATTTCCATCAAGCAATCAGCCATTTAATGTTGTTCCAGAATTTCTATACAATGTACATAATTCCCAAACATCATATATGCTGATTGTGTTGGATTAGTAATAGTTGTAATTCCAACCCATTTGGAGAAGAACAGGTTGGGAAAGTTTGACCTAAACAAACCATTTTGAAGAACCTGACAATCCTTGTTCTAAGTTGTTGATATGGTATGGATTAAAGAATGAATCCAGGACATTATTATTTTATTCAATATAGTTTGCATTTACCTTAGTTTTGAGAGTGAAATCATGCTGCATTATTCACCTCTATAAAAGAAGGGATAAATTATATCCAGTCTCCCAAATATACCAGAAGATCTTTTCAAACACTTAACTCATTTAGCAGATATGCTGGAACAATTTTAAGATTAAAGGGCAAGTAGTGCTAAGTGAGGAGGAAGAATATATTTTGGCATATCTGTCACTGGTGGTGGAAAATATGACAGTGCATACGTTATCAGAGGGAATTGCTTCATTTTCTGAAGGCAGATAGTGTGGTGAAAAGCAGAGCCAGAAAGGCAATATCTACATTGATGGAAGACTGGAAATCTCTAATGTATTTTTTGCATTAAAATGAAAGAAAAATGAATTTGTGATTAGCTTGGTTAGATTGTAGGAAGAAGAGTAATACGATGTACAGTAACTTCAGAGAGACAGGTTAAAATATATTTGTAATTATAACTGCTGTTGAAGAATATTGAAAGTCAGATTTTTATATCTTTCTTTTCTATTTTTCTTCAACTTTTTTCCTTTCTTGCACTTTTTGCTCTTTTTATTTTCTTTTCCTATTTTCCTTATATAGAAAACATTGTATCCTATTATATCCTATTATATCCTAATATATTATTATATATATATATATATANATATATATATATATATATATATATATATATATATATATATATATATATATTTTATATATATTATATTGTATACTACTTACTCTGCTTGATCCATCATCCACAAACTCTTTCATGATAAAACAGAAACTTTTCATTGTAGGATCTCATAAGCATTCTAGTGTTTTCTCAAATCTAGTTATCTGGGAGCTGCATATTATGTTTTCTATGCATCTTCATATATATGGCATGTAAGTGGAACATGTAATATGGAAGCACTCTATCCTTATTGAAAACAAACCAAGAGATGAATTAGAAAGGAAATTGCAAAGGTGTTTCAGGGTGCTAAAATGACACATAGAAAAAACACAAAGCTATGTCCTGTAGAAACTTTTTTGGACAGAATTGTAACTACATCAAAAGGATTTGAAAGACAAAACATCTGTATCTCCAAGACTTAATTTAAAAAAAATTGGTCTTGAACTGTAATAAAAAGTTTGTTCGTTCATTGTGTGGGAATGAATGATTTTTTTTCTCATTTCATTTATTTATTTTATTTAAAAATATATTTACTGTTAAGATAATAAAATACAAAGGGAAAAAGAATGTAGTTTTTAAGGATTTCAGCTCTGATTCACGCAATAAGGCATATACAGTGAATATTCTTTGCTAGATAAAAACAATGAGATTTTCGGCCAGCAAATCTTCCAAAATATTTACCCAGGTGAACCTAAATAACCCTTATTCTGTACAGTGGTCCTTAATGCATTTAGAATTTTGCCCTTGAAATTTTTCAGTATCAATGCATGCAACCAGTGCAGAGATTATAAGTGCAGAAGTTAGAAATTTTGTTTTAATAGAGGTCTGAATGTGTTGAGGCTTTTCAAGCTTGCCCTCTCTTAATTTCATTCCCATCCACACCCACCCCATCTGCACTTATCCTGCATCTCAATTTTTGCTCACCATCACCCTCAAATCCTAGATCCAGCCAGGAAGAAGCGTGCAGTCAAACAACATAGCTGATCTTGAAAGGGACTCCCTTTGAGTAGTATTTGGAAGCTTCAACTAGAGCAAAATGTGAAAGAACAGGCAGTTGTGTTAATTGCTTGGTGCAAGTGACATCTCTATTGTGTGATCTGGATGGGCTACCAGTATGCTCCCGGATGCAAATCAAGGTGTTGGTGGCTTCATGGCTTGGGTTACCTATGAGACTATCTCTCCCTGGTGATGTCTACCCATTCTGCTAGATCCAGCAGCAAAAGCAGGCTCCAAGTTCCATCCAGAAGAAAAGGTCATTTAAACAGGACAGCCCATGAGATTAGCCTTATCCCAAGCATGCTAACCTTCTGCAAAACATTGAAAATGTGACTTTGCAATCAAACATGTTTCATGTTTCTTAGTCTTGGTCATGTTAACTGAGTTTTCCCAAATGTTGTATTATTTAACGCTCTTTCTGTTGTTTCAAAATTTGGTTGTTTAGTATGTTTTTATTCTATTTTTAATTGTTAATCCCTCAAGAGTTGTTTTGGATGGACAGCCATGTAAATTTATTTTAGGATTTGAAGATCATATGGAAAAGCTTAAAAATCCCATATGAAACACTTGACTGCTGATGAATGACAGAAAAATGAGCATGTCTCCTATCTTGCATTAGCAAACTTTCTTGTCTCTCTGACAGATGCTTTGACAGTAGAATTAATATTAGTTCATTAATTTGCCAACTACATAGTATATGCATATTATGATCTGTGTGTATATAGCTGTCAAATTACAGTGGAATGGCTGTGTGCTTGGGACACTATTTGCATCAAAAGTTCTTAAGTATTCCCTAAAACATGTAAAAGTTTTGCTTTCAGTTTCCATCATGAAATAAAATAGATTGCCTTCAAAATCAGTTCAGCATGGTGTGGTCTCTTGTTAAGTAATGAGACCTGAGAATAACAGGAGCAGCTTGATCTCTTCCTTCCTTAAGGCATTCAGAAATGTCTAAAAATGGCCTTTGCTTGGTTAATAAAAACCACACCACAAATGAACAAAAAAGGCTTTGTAAAAGAAATGGGAAGAAAAGGGAAATCACACCCTCTATTGGTAGATCTCATAATAGTTTTGGTATTTCAAGGTTTATTCAAGTTAAACTCATGTTTATACTTTGACAGTCATGTTCATGCTGTTTACTCAGCAAAAATAACACACTGGGATGTCACTATTGTTTTCAACTATTTTTTTTTAAATTTCCCAATTCAACTCTACTAATTCTTGGAGATCTCCCATTCAAGAAATCACCAAGCCATGACCTTCTAACTTCTCAGTCCTGATAATATCATCCAAACATTGTCTCATTCAAGTAATTGACATGCAGCAGTTTGTTTATTTATAATCAAATTTAGATCGTACACATCTCGCTATCCAAGTGATTCTGGGAAGTTTACAGATACTTTATCAATGTTGCACCAAAATATTGTATGTTGTTGAAATCTTAATTGGCCATGTTTCCACTGATGTATAAGAAAATATCCAATATTTTTACTTAATGTTTCAACATTTTGAGTGGTAAACAAAGCTGTCCTACTACATCAATAAACTGGATTTACAGCCCAGTCCGTGCTTCAAATTTAATCCAATAGTTTTGTGAAGAGACTAAATAGAATATACTGTAGATATATTACATTTTCTTGTGTATATTATAACCAAATGTTATATTATATTTTAGGATATGGCTTTTTGAAATCATTAAGATGAATTAGCAACAAGTATCCTTTAAATTGTCAATATCATATGTTTCAAACTTTAAAAAAACATTTTTTTATGCTGAGAATATAACAGATAAAGTCTGATAAATGCACTGATTGCACTGATTGTATCATATGTATGTGAAAAAGTTAAGTAGGTACATGTCCGATATATTTTGAATGGGACAACACAAGTAATCCCATTTAAGCCGTTGTAAAATATCTAATTGGAATAGCAAATGAATTTATTAAACCTAAATAAAAACCTTAAAATTAGAACTCTATCCATGTTTCATTTTGATTCCACCTCTCCAACCTAATGTGATTTTTTTTTCCAGATTTGCATCTTTCAATTATTTCTTCTGCTTGCCCAGAATCAAAAATTATATCTCTTCATACACTCAAATCATATGATAAGAATGAAAGAATACGCTTGATACAAACATTACATCAGCCAGTCAAGGTTGTTAACCAGTAAGATATTTTTATTTTCTTAATAAAATCTCCATGACAGAATGAAATGCTACATTTTGTTCATTGTATTTGAATTTCTTGTGATGTAAAATTGGAGAACCAATAATTAATGTTTCATGTGTTGACCAAATATGTTTCCTTCATTTTCTTCCATTTCACTGCTGGGTTCCAAAATTGTAAACGTGAATGCCATTGAGATTAAAATGACTAAATGTTTGTTGTGAACAAATTGTTATGCAAAGAGGAATTAGGAAGAACAAGTTTATTATACCTAACTATACCATACTTTAACGATTCTATTATTTGATAAATAAAAAGTAGGAGCCCTGGTTCTGTTGAGATAGTTATCTAATTCTAGTTTTTGAATATGACTAAAAGAGCCACAGATTAAGAAAATAAACAAGAGATGTATACATCTCTCTATCACAATTGTATTCAAGATTCAATAAGATTCAATAAGCAATCAAACTCTACATATGTCTATATATCCATCTGGATACATATTTGTAGAATATAAATAGCATGGAACAATTAATTTATTCGGATATTGGCAGAAGTTATCATTTTGTGCTAATTTGCAACATGTTCATGAAAGTTTTTAGAATTTATTTAAAATAAATCTCAAATACCAATACTTCAGATCTACGTTTACAGTGAAGTACCATATATCCATGAAGCAGGATCACAAGAATGTGAAAAAGGTAAAACTGGCTGATGACCCAGGATGGTGTAGTGGTTAGAATGCAGTGTTGCAAGCAAGCTCTGCCCTCAGCCAGGAATTCAGTTCCGACTGGCTAAAGGTTGACTCGTCCTTCCAAAGTCAGTAAAATGAGAATCCAGATTGTTGGGAGCAGTATGTTGACTCTGTAAACCACTTAGAGAGGGCTGTAAAGCACTGTGCAGTGATCATTACAGTACGTCTAAGTGATATTGCTGTTACTAACGGAAGACAAGTTTTGATATTTTAATGGGGCAGCAGTATATTTATTTTTTTTAATTAAGGGCCGGACAGGGAACAGAATAACAAAGCAACAGCTCTTAGACTTATATACTACTTTATAGTGCTTTACAGCCCTCTCTAAGCAGTTTACAGAGTCAGCATATTACTCCCAACAATTTGAGTCCTCATTTTACCCATCTTGGAAGGATGGAAGGTTGAGTCAACCTTGAGCCTGGTGGGATTTGAACTGCCAAATTGTAGGCAGCCTGGCTGTAGCAGAAGTAGCTTGCAGTACTGCACTCTAACCACTGCACCACAGAATGCCATTTTAGCTGTCCTTAAGGCAATAAGGCTTCTTGGTTCAGCACTAGAGACATCTTTGTCTCTGCATCAGGGGTCCCCAAACTTAGCAACTTTAAGACTTGTGGACTTCAACTTCCAGAATTGGAAGTTCAATTCAGCTATGCTTGAAGTCCACAGGTCTTAAAGTTGCCAAGTTTGGACACCTCTGCTCTACCTCGTCTAACCAACTGAAATGTAATTAATGAAGACATTTCATGAAAAAAAAAGTCTTTGTTTTCCTGCCTCTGACAGTCATTCCCTACACAAATAGGGAAACTCTTTTTGGATTTTGTATAACATGACATCAAAATGTGCTTCAAACAAGCAAGCAAGGAAAGTCCCAAATAGTAAACATAAAATACATAAATGGAAGTCAGAAACAAGTCAGAGCTCCCAAGTCAGTGAACAAAGCAGTCTGCCTCTTAGCTTGTCATGTATATAGACTGTTGTTTCCAGTTGTTTTCCTTTTTCCAGTTAGGATTGCACAGAAGAAACAACTTTTTAATGTTATATTGTAATTTTCCAGACATCCAATCCCCATTAAGACAGAAATCAAGGAAGCCTTTAAGATTCAAGATTTTTCTATCATCATCAAAGTGTATGTGTTGGTGACATCATTAACACCTTTACAGGCATTCATTCATTCAACTGGAATTGTCTGGGATCCACCTAAGAAGAAGCATTTTTCAGTCAAGGTAAAATTATGTTTTTCTCTTCACCTCAAAACGGATAGCTGCTTTTGTTGTTTCTTTTGCTTTTATTTCCAATTAAGATGCTTTCATTCGGGATAAGGTCAAATTTACAGTGCGTAACAGGAAAAGATGTAGTTGTTCTAAAGCAGTGTTTCTCAAACTTGGCAATATTAAGATGTGTGGATTTCAACTCCCAGAATTCCCAGCCAGCCATGCTTGCTGAGGCATTCTGACAGTCAAAGTTCACACATTTTTAAGTTGGCAAGTTTGAGAAATACTGCTCTAAAGAGTTACATTTAGGTTCTGCTGAATGTAATGCCCATCTTTGCATCTTTGAGTCAGTCTAGTGTGCTTCTCAGTCCAAATATTAGGGGCTTGTCAAAGAAGGATTAATTGCTCCTGAAAAGTATAAAATTTCTCTTGAAAGCTTGGTACTTGGTACTTCATTCAGTGGAAGGAGGAAACTGTAATGGGTGGAAAGAGATATAGGGCTATAAGATAATACAGGGAGGAAATTGCAAGAGTTTAAGAGAAAATTACAGACTGTAATGGAAAGGAAAAGATCAGATGGGTTACTTTTGAACTGGGGAATAAAGCCTCAAAAGCAACTTAAAGTTTGTCAGTGATTTGCAAGCAATAGCATTTCAAGAGCAGTTTAAGAGAAAGTGATTTAAGACAAGGAAACACTATTTCCCTGACTTTATTGAATGAGAATAGCTATCTTCACAATGAAACATGATCTTCAGGGATTACACAAAAGCAAGCAAGCTGATTTTTCCTATTAAAATAAAGTTTAAAATATTATTGTTTGGTTATGTTTATTTCAATTAAATATGTAACAGTTGCATGATTCGATCACTACTGCAAAGCCTGCAACAGTAACCAAGAATTTTTAGATACTAACAAAGCTTCCTAAATGAGAAAAGGAATTAGATTGCAGAATCATGGATTCTAATATATGTATCATTTACCTCTCATTTTTCCAGTAAGTCTGTCTTTATAATGCCGTTTTCTACCTTTTGATTAATTTAAAAAAGCTTGGATAGTCATTTATGAGGTACAAAATATCCACTGTTCTTATTCTGCAATGTTTTGAAAATGTTCATTTATATTCTCAAGGTAAGAGACTCCCATTGGAATTGTTTTACTTGATATATAGATTAAAAGACAATTATTAAAAGTTAGTGGTACATTTATTTATTGCACAGCCCTAACGTCAATAAACCTTTGTCAGTATCACAGATTTTAGGGACAAAAACAAGGATAGTAGAACAAAATGTACAAATGAGGATATCTGTGGAGATTCTCAAAGCATCCTGGTCATGGTTGTCACAAAGATACTTTTCAAAAAGCCACTGGTTTTTCTTGTTTTTTTCCTTGAAAACATTTCACTTCTCGTACAAAAAGCTTCACAACAGAGAAAGCTTCTTGGATGAGAAGTGAAGCATTTTTAAGGAAAAACTCAAGAAAGGCCAGTTGCCTTTTGAAAATCACCCTTGCTATATAAAAGAGGGTCTTGGCCACAATGCCTATGCACCATAATCCCCTAATCAAACATTGATAGTGTGGGTGATCCTGTTTTTATTCCTGGTTGTGTTAACAGAGAATTCTCAGCAGTTACATTATTCATGAATATGAGTTATGTGGACAGCCACATAACTTTATTTTAGGAGGTTTTGGAGATCACATGGAGAAGACAAAAAAATCCCATGTGAAATACCTGACTGCTGATGAGTCACAGAAAAATGGGCACATCTCCTATCTTCCATTAGTAAATTTTCTCATCTCTGACAGATGTACAGCTTTGGCAGTATAATTAATATTAATTCATTACTTTGCCAACTACTGTATATGATCATCATAATCTGTGTTCATATGGTTGGCAAATTACTGTGGAATGGCTGTATGCTTGGACACTCTTTGTTTTCAGAAATTCTTAGGTACTCAATAAAAATAATAAAAAGTTTGCTTTTTGTTTCCATAATAAAATAAGTTGTCGTTAAAGACAATTTACTGCTCAAGTAATGAGATGTGGGAATAACAGGAGTAGCTTAATCTCTTATTTCCTTAAGAAATTCAGAAATATCTAAAACTGGCCTTTGCTTAGTTAATTAAAACTTACTTAATGATTAAAACAAATATCAAATATATTTATAAGGAGGACTATGCCTCCCAGACATATCTCTCTGCCACTACATACACAGTGCAAAATGATTCTGTACTGAGCCAAATGCATTAGTCCCAGGGACACATTATTCTTGTATTGGAGGTCCCCAAAATTCTTGAACGAGGGCTAAAATTGCCATAAACTCACCCTAAGCAAGGAAATAATCAGATGCTTATCAGCCTGGCTTGATATCATTGAATGCAATTTATCTCCTGGCTAGGACAATCATTACTACATTACTCATGACTTTATTAAATAATTACATCTGGTGGGAATTTATTTTCAGTCAAAAGAACTGTAAACTGTAGAGAGATATAATGCAACAATAAATGTACAGTCTAAAAAATTGATGTGTATCCAGCTAGTATTTGGATTATTCATGCCTGGCTGATCTCTTTTGTCTAGAGCTGCTGAATTCTGTCCCACCATCATCTCTTCCATTTGTAAAACATCTCATTGGCATCTCAAACTCTACATCAATTTTTTTCATTTTAGCCTCACCATCCAGAGATCCCAAATGTGTTTTTATGGCATTGAATGTGAAAGGAACACCTTCAGTGTAATGCATTAACATTACATTAACATTAACAACCTGCAATTGGTCGGTCCGTGGTGGTGGGAAATTTGAAGAGCCATCACTGTCCACAGCCATGAGCAGACTGACTATAAAAGGACTGCCGCAGTTTCTTCAGCGCTGAGTCCTAGATAGAAGTAAAGATGACTGGTTACCATGCTGGTGTCCTGAGTCTCATTCCCACGATTTAACACTGGCGATGAAGGTGGGATCTTGAGACAAAGGGAACCAACAAGAACGTGGTGACTGATGAACACCGGCAACCCATCGAGACAAAATGGCCAGAAACAATACACCACCCGCACTGTTTGATCCAGTAACTGAAGACTGGGAATCGTACATTGACCGATTTCTCATGTTCCTTGAGGGGAGCGACCTCAATAACATCTCCAAACACAGGAAGAGAGCTGTCTTCCTCACACATTGCAGGCCCACTGTATTCAAAATGGCCAAAGTGTTAGTGGCACCCACCAATGTGAAAACGATGGCCTGGCCGGACCTGGAGCGAATACTGAGGGCTCACTATGCACCAATCATTTCCTGCCTCATCAAACGACACAAATTTTATCAGCGTGACAAAAAAGAAGGCAAGAGCATTGCGATTTCATTGCAACTCTGAGGGACATCGCTGGAGTGTGCAAATTCCTAAACATGGATGTTGTCATGAGAGATCAAGTGATCCTGGGACTGAGAGATCTTACACTACAAGGCCGATTATTAACAAAACCCAAAATAACACTCAAAAAAGCAATAGAAAAGGCTACCGCAGCAGAAGCAATGCAGAAATTGGCGGCCGCCATGCGGAAAATGAATAAAGCACCACCAGAAACCCCAAAAAACACCACCACAACCCACCACAAAGACATTGAGTCCACATCAGAAGATGAAGGGGAAGACAAAGGGGTAAACCAACTCTGCTCAGAACATAGCAGAAGGGACTGGAATGGAAAAAGGAAGAAATTTCATTGTGCCAGCTGTGAGGGGAACCATCCATGTTCCGAGTGCCATTTCCAAGATGCAATCTGCAAACATTGTGAATGGTGGGGACATATTGCTAGGGCATGCCGAGCAAGGAAAAACTATGGCCCTAGACAAAGATGGAACACCCCCCCCCGAGAGAGGGAGAAACAAACAGGGAGCCATTGAAACCAAGACAACCGAAATAGGCGAGAAAAGAGCAAGCAACAAAAGAGATGAAACACACAGATGGTGACCATTGGACAATCAAACACGACAAACACCAGGAAAATATATGTCCAGGTCATCATAGAAGGCCAACCTTGCTGGATGGAAGTGGATTCAGGCTCATAGTTTATCAATGGTATCATGGGACACTATAAAAAGACTGATACCAAACATCAACCAGGAAGGACTCGAAAGACAAAACATTGATGCTGAAAGACTGCGGAGACTACAAAGGAACCCTTAACCACATGCTCCAACGAAAGCGCATACCGTGTTCCAGTGGTACAGCATCTATTATCATTCCCTTGGGGGGGGGAATCTTTGCAAAACTAGACCTCGCACAGCCCTACCAACAATTACCCATTGACCCTGAAAGAGCAGAAGCCCAGACAATCATAACACACCGGGAGGCATTTAAATGCAAAAATTACAATTTGGCGTCAGTGTCGCCCCAGGGGTGTTCCAGAGCTTAATGGAACGCCTATTGCAAGGGATAAAATGGTGGTGCCATATTTTGATGATATCCTCGTCTCAGCTAAGGACAAAGAACAATTATGGGACCGTCTGTCTAATAATGGCTTCTTTTGTTGTGGAGTACATGATGCTTACCTCTAGCCATTTGGAGTAAGCATCTTTGACTATTTTTTTACAATGGCGTTATTTGTGGATGAACTGAAAATGGAAGCATGATACTTACTTGAAAAGGAAGGTATAAATGTTTAAGATTTAAATAAATATTAATCTTAACGATATAGTTCAATTGGTATGGATTATTGTTGTAATTATATTATATATTTCTAATTTTTTTCTTTTTTTAAATATAGTGTTTAGCTTTAGAATGTACTAAGCAGAATCCAAATGAAAGTTATGTATTATTTTAAGTGTTAAATTTAGGGGAAAGATATAAAAGCGTCATACTCCAATCAGTGATTACAGGAGAAATTTTGTGTTAATGAGAAAACATTATAGACAGCTGAAACAGGACTGACAAAGGATATAACTATAATGATTTAAATTGAGATGAAATAAATAAAATAGAATTAAGAGAGTGAAAAGAGAGGAGAAGCTATATAGAAAATGTTGAATGGTAATAAGATATGGAATAGTGTATAAAAGTGAGCATGAACTTGAATTTATGTCTGTACGAAGAGATGTAATCCGGGATCAAGCTGCTTTCAAAAAAGATGTTTTATGTTTTTATGTTATGTGTTTTGTTTGTATATGTTTGTTTTTTAAAAATCAATAAAATTTTTGGGAAAAAAAAAAAGATTTTTCTGTGCTTTATCACTGGCTCTTGTGACCAATGGTGAGCACTATGGATATTTCGCACAAGAGGTACAGTAATATCACAGGGTAGTGGGGCATTTGGTTTTTTTTTTAAAAAGGAATTTATCAAGGGAAATTTAACCCTAGTGATAGAGTTTCCCTGGCAAATACTAGTATATGGAGATATCATGGTTTTCTCCAGGTTGTTTTTTTTTTTTGGCTGGCCAATCTAGCCTATAGTTCTCGGGCTTCTTGCTAACTTCTCAGCCAAGTATTAGCCAAGTCCAACTATACATATTTTCTAGTACTAACTTCCATATACAGCTCAAAGAAGGTTAACAAAAAATAAACATTTCTGGTTTATTCCCTATCTTCATCCCAACACAGTAGAAGAAATAATAGATTTTAGATTTTCTCTGCAGCACAACAGAAAAAGTTATTTTTCTTCAATTGGCCTGAAAGGTATCCAAACCAGGCCCAGGAAGGCAAGACTGACAAGTCTTCAAATTTTCCACATAATAACCTTGTGGTAGGAAAGAGTTTTTCGACTTGTTCATCATGCTCAGATTTAGGGATGTTTGAAGTGGTTTTTATATTGAACTTTTCAACAAGCATCTTCTTTCAAGATTAATATGCATATCAGAAAACCAACTTGCAGGTTTTTTATTCTTTTTATATGTTCTATCAGTGCTTTCTTATTTATCTTTGTAATAATATTTTTAATTGTTCTTAGTTTGAGTAATGGAGATCCAGTGTGGTCTAGTGGTTAGGGCACTAGGATGTAAACAGAGACTGAGTTCTTGTCCCACCTTAGCCACGGAGCCATGATCTTGGGCCAGTTCTTCTCTCTTATCCCTGGGAAGGAAGCAGTGGCAAACTACTTTCAAAAACTTCTCAAGAAATTGCAGAGATTAGTCCAGGCAGTCACCAGGAGTCAACACTGTCTCAAAGTCACAAAAACAAAAAAAAAAGTGTGACTATTTTAGTAGTGTCGCTTAATTCTATGTCCAGTAGATGGAGGTAATGTGTTAGAGAAACTCTTTTCAGTCAAGTGATATAATGGGATATTCCCCCACTCCTTCTTATGATTCCTTTTTAACCAATAAGTGGATAACCAGATTATCAGTGAAAGAAAACTGTAGAGTGTAGTTATTATTTTCCAAATATTGTTGTAGCTATTAGCATATTAGTTTTCTCGATGTAGAGGGAGATCACAATCTATTCCTTAAAAGAAAGGATAAACAATACTTAGCAAATCACAAACATGGTCATTTTTTTTGCACAGCTGTCATTTATTCTTCCTAAGAAAGAAAGTCATCTTCCCTTTTTCTTTCTAATTCTGTTCTCTCGCTTCAAAGTTCTGTGCTCTCTCTTTCTCTGCCATGGACAAAGAGGCAGAGAAATTTCTCCAAGAGACAGGACATTTGTTTCCAAACTATAATCTTTTGATCTTTCACGGAGCACATGTAGAAATATACTTTAGGGAACAAAAATAAATGCAGACAGAGTTTTCATTTTTTTAACACTCATTCTGGTGGTCTTTAGAAATGCAATTACGGTAAACTTCAATCCATTGTTTTAGCTAATTTATAATGAAAGAATTATAAATTATTTTGAGATTTGTGGAGAAAATGAAAAGTGGTAAGTCATTTTAAACTGTAAATAAACAAACAAAAAGCAGGTAGTTTCCATGAATGAGCATGCAGGCACCTAGGAATACAACAATCTCCAGAATTACTTTGTTCATAAATGAACCTTTTATGACCTACTGTGTATCTTTTTATTATCATTAATTTTTTATTAAATATTTTACAGAATAAAACCAATGTTATTTTAAAGAAGAAAAAGCAAAGTGATAAATAAATAAGAAAAAAATAGAAAGAAAAAAAAAATAGAAAGAAAAAAAATAAAGAAGCAACATGTCATCTTTTTTATAGCAGTCATGAATGCATTTATCATTTATAGTTTTTTTCTCTTTATCTTTTGTCTCTAAAATTATATTGTAGCTCCATTCTTTCCACATTCTATTAATCCTAATTATCAAACCCATAGATCAGAAATTTTTTTTCAATCTTCAGCAGGAAGTCTATAAAAGGTTTCCAATTAGCGACAAATGTAGTCATTGTCTTTTTCCTCTTCAAACAAGCTAATTTTGGTGTCTCTGCAAATTCAGTCATTGTCCTCAACCATTCCTCCATTGTGAGTATGTCAAAGTCTTTCGATATGACATTTCATGATTTTGTCCATTGTCAAGAAGAAAATCATAAAATTCTAAATACCCAAAAACTCTGACTGAAATAAATAATAGTTTATACAGCTCCTACATTGTCAAAAAAGAAAATAAAGTGGTTTCTGCAACTCCAGAGAACTTGATTTAATGTAAATGTATGCCAGATGTATACTTTTTTCTTGTAATTCATTTCCATGTATGTCTGAAGCCAACTGTGTAAAGGAACAAAACTATACTTCCAAACCACTTTGAACTTGATCTCTGCTTCCAGAATATTGAATAGTCAACTGTCTACTATTTCTTCTAAGTGGAAAATGGCAGGATTAAGCTTACATTTTGAGAATTCCCTGGGGTTAAAGAAATATATATTTGAACATTTTAAAAGCATGTTTCTCTTTTTCTTTTACAGTTGCAAACATTTTTTCAGACATTTTTGAGGGCCGCTTCTCCACAGCAGGCTTTGGAGGACATGAAAGAGGCAATAAGCAAACTCTTGTTGATAACTGAGGTTTTCAGCGAAGCAGCATTACCTCAGCCAACAACTACTAGCCAGTAAGTGGCATAGACAATTTTCCAAGAAATGTTCTTTGGTTTACCCAGAAGTAATTCCAAGTGAAAGAATGGTTGGGATTGAATAAGTCAGCAGAGTAGTTAACAATATCTTATATTATTTATAAAAAATGTTCTTTTGCTCTGGAATTTTGCTCATTACCCATAGGATGAAATGCATGTTTATAAAACAAATAATGAAGAAGATAGATTCTTCTTTTCATCTTGCTTCTGCCTTTTTTCTGGTTCCATCTAAGCCAAGTGCTGTCCTCACCTAAAAAGATTCTGCATGCATATTCTAAAAGAAAGACAAAATGCTAATATAATAAACAAAGTTAGCTTAATATACAAGGCGGAAAGCACATTCCACAGCTAATAAAGGAAGCACATACTGACTTCTTTTTTATATTCTTTGGCTTTCTTACTATCCAGTGAACATCAAGAATAATATCTCTTGTTCCTTGGCCTTTCTGAAAACCACCTTGAACATATGGAATTTTCATTTCTGTGTAGGATTAAAATCAGTATTGATGATCCTTAGCATTATTCTGCTTGCATGTGAAATTAAGGATAATGCATGATAATTTGCAGATAATTCTCATGTTCCATGTTCCTGCTGTAATTCTGTCTTTGCCACTTTGGATTTTATTTTGCTTCATGGCAAAAAACATGTAAATGTTATGAGGACTCAGATTGTTGGAGGTAATATGCTGACTCTGTGAACCACTTAGAGAGGGCTGTAAAGCACTGTGAAGCAGTATATAAGTCTAAGTGTTATTGCTATTGCTAAATACTTGTCAGGCTTTAATCTTGCTGTGTCATTATTAATTATTAATGTAGAAGCGCGGGAAAAAAGAGACTCGAGACCAGCGTAACTTCAGCTCTTTATTAAAAGGTATAGATCTGTGCTTCACCTGTGAGCCGCAGCAGCCCTTCTTATAGAGCTTGCCAGCGGCTCACATCCAATGACAGCTCTCTGAATGTCCCGCGATCGGCACGGCCAGTCATGGTTGATTGTTTACTGACCAATCACTGTCGTTCTTTCATCCAAACGCAGTGCGGTCCGTCTTGACCAATCAGGTGAGGGTATTGTAAGAATGCTAATATGGAACAATTAATATTCCCAAAAATCTTTAGCATTCCCTTAGTAGCATGCGGAGTCCCAATCAACCTGTGATGTCCATCATCTCGTATTATATCATCAATCACTTTATATTCTTTAGTCATGTGGTTTTCTTGATAAGCTACAGGAGTTGTTTAAATAATGCCTTAACTATTGTCCCTAAACTGATCATTTGAATTCAGCACTTTCCTATATCACTGCTGCCCAACCTAGGTGTCTGCTTGCTTTAGGAATGGTTTTCATATTGGAGTGTCCCACCTGCCTTCAATTGAGGACCTGTATACTGCACAAATCAAAAAGAGGGCTGTGAAAATATTTACAGACCCCTCATATCCTGGACATGAACTGCTTCAATTCCTTCCCTCAAAACGACGCTATAGAGCACTGCACACAGAACAACTAGACATAAGAACAGTTTTTTCCCAAACGCCATCACTCTGCTAAACAAATAATTCCCTCAACACTGTTCAACTATTACAAAGTCTGCACTACTACTACTGTTAATCTTCTCATCACTCCTTATCCCCTATCCCCTCCCACTTGTGACTGTATGACTGTAACTTTGTCGCTTGTATCCTTACAATTTATATTGACTGTTTCCTCATATGATTTGATTGCTTATTGTTCCCTATGACTATTATTAAGTGTTGTACCTGATGATTCTTGACTCTTGATGAATGTATATTTTCTTTTACATATACTGAGAGTATTTGCACCAAGACAAATTCCTTATGTGTCCAACCACACTTAGCCAATAAAAGAATTATATTCTATTCTGTTCTATTCTATTCTATTCTATTCTATTCTATTCTATTCTATTCTATTCTATTCTATTCTATTCAATAAACTCTTGGTATACGCATCTGATGTTCTTTGGTCATCCTTCCCAGGAACACACCCATGCTGCCGCCCCCCTCCACTTGCAACATGAAGCATCTTAGCAGGGTTTGTTTCTGAAACATTCGTTATATCTTTTATATTTGGGAATCAGGTTAATTTTAAAAAAATGAAATCAATTTATTTCAGTTCCCTTATTTCAGATGCAGTTCTTGCTTTCAGATGTTAACTTTTGATATTGGATTTGGACACACTTTTTATCCTATTGTTCTTGAGGTAAGCTTTGCATGTTACAATTGTCATAGGTAAATAACAGATGTGGGTGACCTGTGTGATTAGGTAAAAGGGTTTTTGGAAAAAGAAAGGAAAATTACAATGCTGGAGAAGTATTGTCTATTCATGCATGCGTTTTCTCCTTCTGTTCTGATAAATATTTTCTGATGGAACTATGCATTTGTAGATGTTGAGATCAGTAGATTGGTTAAATGTTTTAATCAGTTAATATGTATTCTAGGTTCATGAATATTTTGATTTTCAAGCTGATGAAGATTCATTTTCAGAGGACCAAAGTGTTAAAGAAAGTCTTCTTAGAGATACATTTAGTATCCTGTTATCAAATCAAACATCTTCTTCCACTTTCTTTGAAGCTATGCAGAATGTATATCGATCAGCAAGAATTAAGGTAGGGCTTGAGGCATGGCAATATTCTGCAAACAGAAACATTTTTTCAGTATTAAAGCTGTGACTAGCTTATAATTGCGAATAGCTTTTGATATTATCAGCCATACTTTCATTCTAAATCACCTAAGAGATTTTAAGTTGCTTGGACAAAATTGGCAAATAATTGCATGTCTGAATGTGAAGAGGACTAGGGATACTGCTAGTACTACTTGTTAGAATATAAGTTACCTAACAGGTATTTGGGTTAGAAATATATAAACCAGGATAAACATTTTAGTACTATGTCTTTAAG
>BHFT01023467.1:0-36065 GCA_004320025.1 Laticauda laticaudata
TGACTCCTCCGATGTGTCCATCAATGCTGCATGAAATCCCCGATGCTCTCTCCATCTTCTGATCCCCACAGGTAGAATTGTGTCTCCAGATCACATTTGGAATGGCTTGGCATAGTCATTTCGAAATATAACCAATCTAGGTCTGGCGAAGCCATCTCCTTCACGTCTTCTGGCTGTGCCAACCGCTTTGGCCATCTTGTAATACGGCTTGCCCGCAGTGGTCCGGAACACAGCTCTCTTCTCGGTGTGTTGCATCCTTCAACGTTGTTGCTCTCAAGGAACATGAGGAATCGATCGATGTATGATTCCCAATCCTCGGTTCCTTGGTCGAATGTGTGTGTGGCAAGTTGCTGCCGGCCATCTCAGTCAGTTGTTCAGCTCCGGTTGCCAGTGCCGCGAATTGTCTCTTTGTCTCAATCCACCTTTGTCGCCAATCTAAAGGCGCAGGAAAAACAGACCACCGAGACCAGCACAACTTCAGCTCTTTATTTAAACTTGTCTTAGATGTATAGATCTGTGCTGGACCTGCGAGCCGCGGCAGCTCTTCTTATAGAGCTTGCTGGCGGCTCTTACCCAATGACAACCTTCTGAATCTCCCGCGATCGGCTCGGCCAATTGTGGGAGATTCTTTACTGACCAATCACCATTGTTTTTCTGTCCAACTACAGTGTAGCCCATCTTAGTCAATCAGGTTAGGGTATTTGAAGAATGTTAATATGGAACATGATTGTCCATGTATTTTACTAGGAAAGGTAGCTAAGACAGTCCTGAAACATCAGAGCCCTAGTAAACATACCGATTGGCTATGAATTTGATGGTGGTAACCATTTTGTTCTCTGAATACATGGAGACCAAATCCTGTCCATAAGTAGATTTTCCCTCCAATAGAATTTGTCCATGTATTTTATTAGGAACATAGTTAAGCAGGCTCGAAAGGTCATTGTCCTCCTACACATACCAATGCCCTATGAATCAATTGGCGATGTCCATTTTGCTCCCTGAATTCATGGAGACCTAACCCTAACCCGGTTTTTCACGCAATGGGATTTTCCCAGTTATTTTAACAGGAAATGGATATAAGGCAGGTTTGAAAAGTCATCTCCCTCCTAAGCATTCCTCTGATTCATTGATTCATTTTGCTCCATGAATTCATGGAGACCTAACCCTAGCCCTAAGTGGGATTTCCTCCCAATGAGATTTTCCCAAATATTTTACCAGGAAATGTTTATAAGGCAATATTCAAGTCACTGCCCTCCTAAGAATACCTCTGAGGAAACTTTCCTGGGAAGTCTGCAAGTAGGATATCAAAGCAATATTACGCTCAGCCTTTTTTCCCCATAGGAAATGGAGTTGATACCCTATTTTAAGCAGTCAACAGGTCAAATGTATAGTGTAATCTTTGGCAAAATAGTTATATTCTTGTAAAACTGCCATATTTATTAACATCTGTTGAAGCAAACTCTTTGCTGAACTTTGTACTAGGTCAGGGGGCGTAAACCTCCTCTTGTCATGGGGTCATCGTGAGACTTATTGGGACTTTGCCCCCCCTTTGCTAAACCAGGCAGGGGTGGGGTCAGCACGTGACTCATCTGGCCCACGGGCCATGAGTTTAACACCTCTGTACCAGATGAAGAAGACATTCCTTTTATTTGTCTTGACATCTCCCACTGTTTACTTTCATTGAGTGTTTCTAGATTTTACTGTTTTCTAATAAGACAAAAAGTTAATTTTTTCCATGCCATGCATAATTTGATGTAACCAGTGGAACCGCTTACCTTCAGAAGTTGTGGTGCTTCATCCCTGGAAGTTTTTAAGAAGCAACTGGACAGTCACTTGTAGGGTCTCCTGCTTGAGCAGGGAGGTGAACTAGAAGACCTCCAAGGTCCCTTCCAGCTCTATTCTAATGGATTGATCATTTCATTTTTCTAATTTAAGAATGCCAGATGTTGATTTTTCACAAGGGCTGCACCATCAACAAAACATCAAATATTTGTTTCAGCCTGGCTAACATATGGCTGATACAGCTTGTTCATACTTAGCCAGTGTGATTACTTTATGATCATGTCATGTGAACGGATAAAATTGGATTCAGTAAATAATGATTTGGATAAGCAAAGCCATTGGTAATTTCAGAAGCATTTTGAGATTGGTAGCTGCAATCCCCCTAGCTGGTGCTTTACTTCATAGTGGAGAGCTCAGTGCTGCAAGCATGTTGCGTAAATGAGGATCCAAACTGTTGGGAGCAATAATGCAATATGCTGACTCTGTAAACTGCTTAGAGAGGGCTGTGAAGCACTATAAGCTGTATATAAGACTAAGTGCTATTGCTATTACATCTGAATGTTTAATGTCTAAATGACATTAAATGTCTGAATATTACATCTTTATGTTTAATGTCTAAATGTTTAAAGGTTCTACTAACAACTTCTTTCCAATTAGATATAAACTAAGACTTCACTGATTTTTAGAGTTCCTCTCCCTCCCTCCTCCGCCATATCGCCAGCCTCTAAAAGCAAACGTGCAGCTTTTTTAGCATCTGCAGAATTTTAGCTTAAATGTCATCTAAAGGTTCAAGAAGGGACACTTCATAGGTATCCGGCAGTAAACGCGATTCCTCGTTCCCACTTCTCCACAGCGGACTATACTAGAGACGGCCTCTAGGGGTCACTATTCAAACGGACGGCGCTTTGACACAACCGCACTTGCACTGAGGACAACAACAGCTCCGGCTGCCAGATTGATTCTTCCTGTACAAAAAAAAAAAAAAAAAAAAAAACAAAACNNTAAAAAAAAAAAAAAAAAAAAAAATTCCTTAAAGAGGCCGGCGCTTGCCAATCCCTTTGTGCTTGCCTCCCGGTGCACAATGGGAATCGTAGTCTTCAGAGGCTCCGGCTGGGCTTGACTCAAAGGAGCCAAGACTACAAGTCCCATAATGCCGCGGGTTAATCGGTTGGCCGTTCCTTTTGAATGATTTCACTGCGGTTTACATTCCCAGGGAGTCTCGCAGCCGCAGTCAGAGACCGGGGAGGTGGGGGGGGGGAAAGGGGGCAGGAATCATGGTGTAAGCGCCGGGCGATCGAGGAGCCAAAGGAGCCTTCCCGGTTCATGGCACGCCGGGCAAGTGGCGCTGGAGAAGAGAGGAGGACCATGGTGGCCGAGGGACCGGCGGGGTTCTGAAGGTGCTGAAGGGGGCGGAGGGTGCTGCGGGGTCCATCCTTCTGCTTGCTTTCCCTGCCGCATTTCCTTCCTTTTTTGCCGGTCTGGAAACCCCCCTCTCGGCCGCCTCCGCCTGCCGCAAAGATGTCTCTAGCCATGGAAGAGGAAGAATACGCCAAGCTGGTGATGGAGTCGGAGCCCGAGTGGCTGCGCGCCGAGATCAAGCGGCTCTTCCAGGAGCTGGGCGAAACCACCGGAGAGAAGATCCAGGCTGCCGAGTATGGGCTGGTCGTCTTGGAGGAGAAGCAGCAGCTCAAGCAGCAATACGAGGAGCTGGAGCTGGAGTACGAAACCATCCGCACCGAGATGGAGCAGCTGAAGGAGGTGAGGGCGCCCCTCCTGGGAGCGCGGGGGCGGCAGGAGCGGCTCCTTCTGCAGCGGGGACGGCAGGCGTAGGAAGGCCGATTTGGGGAGCGGGAGTGCGGTGGGGTGGGAGGGCGGCACGGACAGGCAGGAAGCCTGAGCAGGCAGGCGCTTGGAGGATTTCGCCAGCCGAGCTTGGCCGATCGCACGCTTGGTTGGGGCGGCCAGACTTTTGCCTTCGCGCAGGGATTTCTTCAGTTTGACCCTTTGCAAGGGAGGCCGTGAGGAATGGGGGCTGAGTTTGAGTGTCTGGAAAGCGGGGTGGGTTCATAAGTGAGGTTTGCAAATCCTCGCCCTTGCTTAGGATGCCCCTTAGATAGCCCTCACCGGAAAGCAGCTGCTGGCTTGGTTGTCGTTTGGTATATCCGGCAGGCAGACCCCAGGCGTATCCCATCCCTCCATGCAGTGACACAGGAGCCACTAGGAGCTGGATTCTTGATCTTCCTCCAGCTCCTTTGCTCTGGCGTCATGTTGTGTAGTCCCCTTAAAGGGGCAGCTGAGCGTTCCCCTTAATGTCCCCTTCCCTTGGACATCTGCAGAATCGACTTGCAGAACTGGGAAATGGGCTGCTTGAAGGATCCTGAGCTTTAGTGATCATCTGCCCACCAGCAAAGGGCCTTCTCTTTCTTCCCTCAGCTGTACAGTGCTCAGGCCTGTTGGCATTTCCCTTGCTATTGAAGGAGCACAAATCCCCCACAGGATTTCTTTCTCAACCTGGCTCTCTAGAATTGCCAGAGGTTTATGTGCTTTTCTGTTTGTTTTGATGTTTGACATGTTGATGTTTGACATGGGGAACTTAGATTTTCTGGCCTGCATTTCCCACCTCTTAAGCGCACACACACACAAAATTATCTATTTTGAAACAGATCATTTTTAAGGGTTCATGAGAGGAATGTTCTCTGTTCAGAATTGATACTTGTTTGGATACTGAAAAAACAAAACTCATCGATCTGAAAATTTTCCTCCTTTTAGAAATTGTACTGTCTTGATGGTTCAAATCTTGATTTCAATATGTATAATTGGAATATTCAGCATTGTGCAAGGGTATTCCCAAAGAATTCGATTTTTGTTAAAACCTTAAAGGTTTGCATTCACATGTGCAAACATGTTTCACTATTCACTCCTTTGGTTTCACTATTTGTTCAATGGTGAAAATCCTTTTTCAGTTTTCATGAATTCTTCTATATTATCATAACCCTACAGACATGATAAAACAGAAACTTACACTTGTCATTCTTTGTTTAGGTAATTTTCTATATATTTGATTTAATTTTGATTTTCTGGATTTTCTATCCTAGAGCATCAGTTTTGACTTTGGGTGCCCGACATGTAGTTTTCCCCCCCACACCTTTTGCGGACAATATAGGAGAAAGAATAAAAATTTCTTTGTGTGGTTCTGCCTTGTCCAGCCCCCAGATAGGTAGGAGAAGGAAAAGAGCTGTAAGAGAAGGCAGTGAGTGTGTAACCGAGCAGGTTTCATAAATGCTGGCTCCTTCCTTTATATATCAGTTGTAGTGAATTATGGATTAGAAATGAGAGCTTTGTTGCGGCTTGAAAAATGGTAATGATCACAAATGCTTAGAGGGAACATTTGGAGGGAGGTGAAGAGCAATCCTACCGCTATTGTTGCAGAACAACTAATAATTTGCCAGCAACAGGAGCATTACCATAGGCCCAAATTAAAAGGGAACAGTAAAAGTTAATGTAATTAAATTGCAAAAACTCTGTAGTGGCACAGTTTAATAATGACTTCTTTTTTTAGAATAAATTATTTAATATTACTCACTTTTGAACAATTTTTAAGCAGGACACGATTAACCAAAGCAAAGTAGGTTTTTTTTCAGTCCTTATTAAATATATGTGTGCATTGGTATGTCCAACAGAAATACTGTTGTGAAGTAATGGGAAAAATTCCTGGAGGGCATATGGTTGCCAGTACAGTATCACTAATGGCTTTCTCTTCCTCCCTCTCATGTCTACGCCATGTTTTAACATCTACACTGTCAGCAGAAGTGCAAATGTGTGGCCTTTCTGAGAAGGAGGTAGGTAGGACTTACCAGAGGGTGAGGATTTCCCTCCCAGAACTCGTAGCCCCTTCCTATAACATCTATCAGAATTGAAATATGTCATGAGGGGTTGAGGGAAACAGTGTAAGCAGACATGCAATAGGATTTGAGTTGGATATGAGTGAGCCCAGGTGGAAAACCAGAGAGTTCTTCCTCAGAGAACAGACTCTAATAGATTCTTAAGTGCATGGTGAAAGGCCTCAAGATATAATTGCTGGTAATTTTTTTTGAGGCTTTAATATCATGATGGACCAGGGAATTAATAAATATTGCTGTTGTTATTGCTACAGAGACCCATCTCCATTTAGGACGGGCCCAGAAATCCCCTTGGTTTTCTGAGCTGCTCTAAGCAAGGAAGTCAAACTCTAAACTGCTAAAGTGCAAGTAGTGCAAATCTCATTAATCCTATGACTGAGCATAGGTCAAAAGGCCCAGTTGTGCCTGGTATATTGCAGATTATCAATGGAGCATCAGATCAAATCATTTACCATAGCCAGAAGACCAGAGAACAGTGAGATAACACCCACAAAATGAAATTCTGCACTCAAGAAGTAAACTATGTTTCACAAGAAGTGAAACAAATAGCAAAGAACAAAAATAATATAATACAAGAGAAAGAGTGCCATAATAACATGACATATAAGTAAATAGATAAGGTGTATAATAGTTTAGCTATAAGTAAAGTAAATAGATCAAATAGAGGCATCAAACAAGGCACAATCTGAGAGCATTGAATTCTTATCAGACAAGACAAATAACAAATTGAAGTTGTACTCTTTGCCTGGAAATTTCCTCAGGGTGGGGAAGGTCATTCAAGAATAAATTCCTGTAAAGGGAGTAACAAAGGAGCATCTTCACTGCCTGGTTTTCTCAGTGATTTACCTAGCTGGACTTCTAGATGTTTGTCTATTGTAACTGTTGAATTTAGGAAGGAAGGTCTTATTAATTGGATTTAGACAATAGTTAATAAAAATTTAGATGACTTACAGAAGGTGACAGTTTGGTCTACTCTGAACAATCCTTTCTTAGAACCTGAGATTCTGGACAACTACTTTCCAATGGTAAAATGGGACATAACTCACTTAACAAAGGTCTCATTTAACAACATAAATATTGGGTTCAATTGTGCTCGTAAGTCAAAGACTACCTGTACTGGAGAAGATGATAGCTATCTAATTGCAAGCACATTTGGAATAAATTAAGTTACCTAGATTCATTTCACTATAATGTCATGTCTGAATGTAGCATAGAATCAGCCTTGTTGGCCCGTTGAGATCTCAGGTGTTTTAGTTTTTCTGAGATTTATTGTCAAGCATTGACACTACTGATCATAGCATGTTGCTATGTTGAGTATTGAAAAATCAATGAAATTGTTTCATTCATACCTGCAAGACTGATATCATTAATATATTGACACTGTCCAACACCTCCTGGAAAGTAATGATAGACTGAAGACCAAGAAATTGAAGTGAACTCCATAAAAGTTGCTGCAATATTTAGCTGGATGTTTCTCAAGGCTGGGATTTAGGAAACTCACTTATATTGGATAAGGAACATTTCCTCTGAAACAACAGCTGTGAACAGTAGTTTGGAATTCTAATTAGTTCCCGGAAACATAGGTTATTCCATCAGCAAGAAACTTTAGTGAGTGTGACAAGTAGGATTTCAGCTGAATGGATGCCCTTCCTAATAATCTATTGATTTCATTCTTTATGTGGAGTCACCTTAAAGACTTCAGAAGCTGCAACCATTGTAGCACAAGACTCAGCTTTTTTAAACAAATTAACTAAAAGAACCATATAACACGGTTTGCTTCTGAGCTGCCAGAACCAGTTTAAGGTATTTAGTTTATAGAGCCCTAAGCAGCGTAGGATAATTTTTTTGCTTAAAATTGTGTTTCTCTCAATACCATCTAGCCCAGGGGTATGAAACTGACGTCATGGCAGAGTCACATGACATATCAGGACTACCCCCCCTTTGCTAAGCCAGGCATCGGCTTGGCCAGCACATGATGCATCTGGCCCACGGGCCGCGTGCTTGACAGCCTTGATCTAGCCTTTGCTTTAATATCAGCTGGGAAGATTAAATTCAAAGCATAGTGTGACTAGGCAAAGCATCTTAATGGCAACTTCCCAGTTACAAAATTTTCTTCTAAAGTGTGCTTGGCTGATCTCCTTGTCTGAATTCTGACGGGTATGATGTTCACCAGCAATTTGTATAATAATAGGGTCAACCTGTATTTTAGATTTCCAGTAATTTTGCTTTTCTATTCCTTTTTAAATAAACATTTTAAATTTTCTGTGTAACATGTAAACATTTTGCTGTTTGTTGATTGTAAGATGATTTAAGACAGCTTTTGTTGTGTTGTCCTCTTATAAATCTCTTTAGGTGGGACAAAACCTAAGTAAAATCTATATTTTTCTTAGTTTGTATTGGTAACAGAATTCTGTTTGTAGAATTTTAAGTTGATATTCATTGAAAGGAGTGGATTAAGGCTAGGCTATGGAAAATTATAGCTCTGGGACTTTTATGAAGTTGTGGAGTCTTTGCCTGATCATAAACAGATGTATGCTGAGCAATCAGCAGAAAAAAAAATTGGATTTATTATGTGGTAGCTTTTTAAAAAAACAGACTGTTTTGTAAGTTAGCTTGGAACATTTTCAGTCCTCAGTGCATGTTTAAGGCTAGGTCACACTGGCCGACGGATGTAAAACGTATGCAAAAAGGATACAGTGGATGAGCAAATTTTCGGGGGTGGCTCCATCCGTTGTCATCCGCTCCAAAAAGTGGCAAAAATTTGCATAAACAGAAAGGAAAAGAAAGGAAAAGAACGGATGTAGGTAGTATGTAGCAGGGATGTTAAAGGGATGTTCATAGGAAACCTAGAGGATGTATATAGGATGCAAACCATTCACTGCTCATCCTTTCTATTTCCGTGCTACTAATGCTATGTAGATGTTCCTTGTATCTTTTGTTTCCTCCCTCTTTCCGTTTTCAGCTGCAGCGGATGTGAGTTGCGAGGATGCCCAGAGGATGCAGAAAGGATACAGCGGACGTTTAACGGATGAAAAACGGACATAGAACGTTTGTTGCTCGTATGTCATGGATGTACATCATACACAGCGGAAAGTTCATCCGCTCAAAAAGTTTTGTGCAGCTCAAAACTTCTTGAGCGGATGAAATCTCAGTGGACAGATGCTCAAAGGATAGAGCGTATGAAACACGTATGCAGTGAGTACACAACGGATGCATAGTGTTTTCCAACGGATGGCAAGCTTTTTTTAACGTTTTACATCCTCTTTGCATCCGTTGGTGCAGTGTGACATGGGCTTAAGTTAGGAGTAGTTCATCTGATTTTATTTATATAGCATATGCAATGTAAAAGACATCTTGAAACCATGTGAGATGCGGCTTTTAACTTTGTGCTATATTTTCAGTTTGTACTAGAAGAATGTGAACATTATAAGCTGATATTCTACAACGAGAGTTATTTAGGTCATGGTGCAAAATGTTTTATTTATAGTTTTATTATTGAGTTGTCTTGGAATTGGTGTTTAGATTCTTTATAACATGCTGTTACATGATACAAAGAGCAAATAATAATTCACAAGGTCTCATGAGGTTATATGGTAAGAGTTGAGCTCTGTATATAGTAATGAATTTAATTCAAAATGGGTACATATGGAATTGATATTTTTGTAGGGTCTGTCCACATTGAAATTTAAATTGGAACAGGACGGTAAATAACAAATTTGCATCTTCAGCAGATATAGCTAATCTTGAAGAAGTGAATTTTTCAACTTACTTTAATGTTGAAATGAGGGAATTAAAATGAATTCTTCAAACTTGGACATAACTGATAACATTTTCTTGATTGTTCAGTACATTACAATGAAAAACAGACAATAACAACATTTTCAATTTGCTTTTATCCATATCCTATTCTATAACATGGTTTCCCCAGTTTGATGTTCCTTGGATGTATGGACTTTTGTATGAGCTAATCTAAGTTTTCCTAGTTGTTTATCAGATGATTTAGGCCAAAAATTTTAGATTAGGAATGAAATATCACATGTTAATGTTGCATATAAATGTTGAACATTAATGCAGCCAACAAGATATACATAAACACAAATGAACATGTCACATTATTAATACTATACTGGTTAAAAACTATAGCAAAACTTATGTCAATGTTTTATCCTCTCCACTGGATTATATTTATGTTCCCTTATTATAAATAGTCACAGACAAAAATAACCATAAATTGGCATGACTCATCCAGTCAGGTGCATCCCTTAACTGGGTGAAATGAACTCTATCAGAGACTGAACATTAGCCTGTCCAAAATGTGTGATAGCCTGGACTAAGAAAGAGACTGGTCAATGTGAGCTTCCATGGTAAAGGTAGACTCCACATTCCTGGGTTTCCACTCCTAATCCAACACCTTGCTATGGCAGTGACTATGATCTATTTTAGATGTGATAATAAGTGTGCTTAGCATTGTACATCCACAAGAAAAAGTTATTCTTGTTTCAAATGAACCAGAGTTGTGGACCAAAGAGGTTACTAGAAGCTTATGCTTCCCAATTGGGTAATTATGGATTTTACTGGAAGAAAAAAAAACAGGTGCACAAGAATATTTTAAAAATTATAAAGTAAATTATAGAAGTTAGCAAAATTAACAAAAAATAAAAAGTGCTATTGAAAACTATATACGATCATCCTTTGAAGTATAGAAGATAGCCTCATGGCAATATTTAATAAAATTCAAATAGAATTAAAATTTGAAACCCAATACAGTCAGTGATTGGAATGGGCATGACAGGTCAAAATTAGCACCTAGCCCGACTAAAGCATTTTTTGGATTTAAGCCTTCACCTCAAGAACCTATAACCCAATGAAAAACTGCAGATGCAGTAAAAGGCAGAAAAGTAACTGATAATATTGGATAAAAAGGGGAACTGTGGCTGTTAACATAGACAGTAGATATTAAGCTGGATTGAGAACCATATTCCAAGCAGCCTCACAGAATTGCACTTTGACTTGCAACATGGTCACCAAAAAATTGGGTGCATATAGTTTAAAAAGAGGCCAAAGTTGAGAGAAGAAAACGAACTTAGTTATGCTGATCAAAAAATGAATGATAAATCAGGCCACCATGGCCAAATACTTTTGATTCATACATTTCATAGTTCCCAACTCGCATAGTCAAAAGGCCACACTACCTGGTTAGGTGTTTGTTTGAAATATTCCCCAATTTGAAGAGATTACTTTCTTCTCAAAAGTGATCACCAGGTTCCTAAATCAAAGGTACTCCAGTGCAGGAGGTAAAACAGAGGCAATGTGACTTGTTACTGACCTTCCTGCTCCAGCTCACTTAATGTCTGATGTACTGAAGTATTGTGCTATTTTCTTAATAGCTTTTTCCTTGTTTCAGTTGGTGAAAGATTGCTTCCAACAGAATGAATTAGAACTGTAGGAATCCAGCTATTATATGCTACTACATCTCAGCAGTTCTGTTTAGAGCAGGCTTCCCCAGTTGGTAGCCCATGGCTGGGGAGAGTTGGAATTGAAGTCCAGATTGACTGGAGACATGATGTGTTGGGAGGCTGGATTGACAAAGGAGAGCAATGTATTGATTGTGTAAACATGTTCTTTGTTCTATTGCTCTAGTCTAGGCAAGCAGATTAAAAGTAAAATAGTTCTTATCAATTTTTCTACTGATATATTTGTAGTATTTGCATTATTAGACTTTGAAATCATCAACACCTATGGCTCTCTCTTGATTTTCCTTCTGCTTTCTCTTCACTTTAATTTTGGGATTATTTGCTTAGTTAGTAGTGGAAGTTGAATCTCTGAAACAAAATTCTTTTCAAAGGCTTATCAGGCAACGCTGAGAAAATGTGTAATTTATTTTCTCTAATAACAATATAGCTGCAGCTTGCATGATTATCAGATTTGCCTTCTTTAACATTGTTCTTAGCAGAAGCAGACAGACAAATATTCCATGTCTGTTTTATCTTTATGTTGGTATAGCAGTTAGCCACTAAAACAATGATAACTGAATGACACCCAGATCTGCCAATGTCTCCTTTGCAGGGAATGAGCATTTGTTATATCTTGCTGAATGTGCAACAAGAACATAATACAACAACCAAAATATTCTAGTATAAACATCTTTGTCCCTAGTATTTTGTTCAGAATCATGTGTAGATCTCCTAATATGCAGTTATGGTGTCCTAATATCCTTGTGGCCTATTTCCTTTTCTATCCTTTGGACAGCCTAATTTTCTTTCCAGACTCTGGTTTGTGAGAACATATTTGGTGCCTCCTCAATGAATCTGAGTATTCAAATAATTATTTTTATAGAGAAACCCTAAAGATAAGTCTTCTGAAGGTATCTGAGAGTTTGTTATTGTATATTTCTCTGCAATTTCAGGAAGCTTTAATCTTTACATTAGAAAAAAAATTAATTTCCCTCTCATGTAGGCAAAGTTCCCTGCCCCTTAGGTAGTACAGTATGCTGTTTTCTTCCTTGTAAGGGTTCATTGTTCCCTTGGAGATCATCTAGTTCAATTACTTGCCCAAGTAGGAATCTATTATAGCATCCGGTTGTGGAATCTCTCCAGGTGGGGGAGGAATGAAGACACAGGGAAGCTTAAAGTTATTAAGGGGGCAGGAAGCAAAGAGGACCTGATCTCTCCACTCAACTCCTTAAGGCCTTATCTAGCTGTTCCCAAGAGAGTGCAGTTAGTGTGGTGAGATTCTTGTAAATAAGCAACAATAAAGAAGTAACTCTGTTCATCCTAAGCTGCCATTCTGGTTCCTTCTGCCTGACACCTTTAGCAAAGGTGTTCCCATCCTCCCAAGAAAATCTGTGTTATTGTTGAATAGCTCTTACTATTTAGAAGTGTATTTTGATGTCTAACCAAAACCTACTTCCTTGTAATTTAAACTGATTGAAACAACTCTAACAATTTAAACCCGTCTTCTTAATTATAGAGTCTTTAAGATACAAGGAGACAACTAAAATTTCCCTGTGGTATTTTCCCCCCTCCAGGCTGAACACATCATGAATCTTCAGTGTTTGTCCTGAACTCTTCCTTTTAGATCTTTTATTATCTTGATTGCTTTGCTTTGGGCTTGTTCTCGTCTATCCATATCTGTTCTTCCACATGTTAGGAAGGGCCATGAAGCATGATTCAATAATTGAGGTGTTATCTGATTTAGATAGCTTCAAAGCTCTCCTCCATAGTTTCTGGAATTGTTTGCCTATCCTAATCAGTCATTAGTGAAAATGAAAAATTTGGATGACATAGAAAGTATTTTAGAATCGGCTTGGAAATGATAAGTTTGTGTTTATGGACAAATGTGTGATCTCTTAAAAGCTGATTATCAACTTCTGTGCCATGTCTTGTGGTTTGGATAGGTTGTGAAATGTTATGTCCGCCAAAGATCTGTAACAAAATCTTTCAGAACATGCCTGTCACAGAATCGCAACAATCTCATTTTCTGATATCGAAGTGAGAGATGTGTTTCCTGAAAGGATAAAATAATTCTTTTATATCATTTATTTTTCTGCTCTGCATTGGATCTTCTTTCTGAAATTTTATGAAGTACATTTTCTACAACTCGGATGACATTATATTCTTTATATAGTTGGTCAGCATCTCCTTTTGCCCCTGAAATCTCACTCTGCTTTTGATGCAGTTGATAGAATTATGCTCAGAAGATGTGGAGGATATTAGCAGAAAGGCTGTTGTAGAAATATCATTGGGAAAGGAGCATTCTTATTATTATTGTAGTGGCTGTCTTATCTCTAGAGCAGGGGTCCCTAACCCCTGGTCCATGGAGAGGCACAGGTCCCAGCATGCCAGAAACTGGGCTGTGCAAACAAGCGAAGCCCCTTCCACAGGATGCAGTCAGCACATGAAACCATGTCCCCTCCAATCTGTAGAAAAAGCTCTCTCAAAAGGTTGAGGACCACTGCTCTAGAAGGTTGTATCTCTTTCTCTTCTTCTCCCCTCCAAACCCCCATCTTCAACATTCTGTCATCTTAAAAGCCAGTGAACTTACAGAAGACCTTGATTGGGCTATCAAGAGTTGGTTTTGTTTCTTTTTAATCTATCCAAGTACCTAAAAAAGTCTCCCAGATATTTGAAACATTTTAAACAGAAGAATTTGGGCTATCAAGAATAGGCAAACCGGTTACACAAATTTACCATTGGCAAGAATAATGATATAGTATAATCCTTTATTTATGTTTGTATTGTTACTTGGTCAGGACAAAGAAAGTGTAGATATCAAGAAGAAAAGGGGAATGTTTCTGTGTGCGGGAATTGTAGTCAGCAGTGGCAAAGGAAATTGAGACCAATCTAAATGACAATAGCCGTTATTTTCTTATTTCATCTTTCCCTCTCTTAATTTTGTCCTGCTTCTTATTTTTGATCTGGGGAAGAAATATGGATGTTCAGGAAAGTAGTCTTTGGAAAGATATGCGTATCTTCTGTATGTAGTGCTGTTTAAAGATAGCAGTACTATTATAAGCCAGGGATAGTTGAGGTTTTACAAAGTCAACTCTAATTTGAAGACAGTGGTGGTTTGCCGAAGCTAATTACTTTTTGGCATTGTGGGGTGGGATGGATCAGGCCTTAAAATCTCTACTTCAAAAGAGATTATCAGTTTTGCATGATTCTTTGATGTGTATTGTGACGTCAGTACAGCTCCTTGCAAACTTCAAATTAGACTATGTGCAGTATACTCCTTTTAGATTGGCTCAGAGGCAAATGGGTGCAATTTTTATGATTAAATTGTTTAGATCATACAGAATTGGTGATACTCTGGATTGATTTTTTTTTAAATAATGTGCAAAATAAATTATAGTACTGGGCCCCAGTTTTGGAAAGTGTTAATGTTTAATGTTTCAAGTATTGTAAACTCTTATTTGTTTAAATCATATTTATAATTGATCTTTTCTACCTACATGAATTATATCAACTTTTAGGAAAAATTTCCTTGCTTACTATTAATTATTTAAATTAACTTTAATTGATTCAAAACTATCAGTTCATATAGCAGGAATCTTTCTTGGACTGGACTTTATTTGAATCTGCTTTAAAAAAAAATAAAGACACAAGTCTCTGACTAAATGACAGCTCTGGGAACTAGAGTTCCAAAAAGATGAAGAAACTACTTCAGTTGAAATCATTTACAGAAATCCTAGTTTGGGTTATCTCCAGTGTCAGATAAGAGAAAGAAGGGATCTGGAGAAAATAGTAATATCCAATCTTGGATTACTGTTCAAAAGCTTCATTTGCTCAAGATCATCTTTGCAGTTTAGGTGTTCGGACAATGTTTTGTTCTATGTGTTTTTGATCACTTGGATAGAGAACTTTGTTTCCCACAGAACATTTTGGATCAGCTGGTGGAAGCATCGGGCAAACCTTTTCCAAGGCCAGCCATGGAAGCATTCTGCTCTTGGAGTGTTAGGACTGGGGGAAAAAAGATGTGATCCAATGCAATAGGCAGTTACATTGATGCTGTGAACTTAGATCTTACATGACGCAGCTGCTGATTGAGCTTTTTTTTAAAAAGCATTTTATTTCCTTGGATTTTAGTTTAAATTGTGTATTTTAAGTCTGTTGATTGTTGTCTAATGTTAATTGTAAGCCACATTGAAAGTACTTGAAATACAATATACTTTATCAAACAAATCAATAATTAATATGAAATACAATACACTTTATCAAACAAATCAATAATTAATATGAAACCACCGTGTCCTCATTATTGGTGAATGAAAATTGAAATAGTTTTTGCTACATTATAAAAATATTGTTTTGTTTATGCATGGATATCTATATCTTAGAATGCACCCATTTCACTGAAACTGAGGCTTAAGACTGAAGCTTCTTTTATTTTAAAACACCTTAGCCATCCCTGTATTACAACCACAACTGAGTCCAAAATTTCTGTTGCTAAAAGAGACAATTGTTAAAGTGAGTTTTGCAACCTTGCTTGCCACAGTTGTTCAGTGAATCACTGCAGATGTTAAATTAACATTAAGTTAACATTAATTTATTTAGTATTTATTTATTGATTTAGTATTGATTTAGTATTTGTTAAATTAATGGTTGTTAAGTGAATCTGGCCTCCCTATTGACTTTGCTTGTCAGAAAGTCACAAAAAGTGATCACATGATCCCAGGACACTGCAACTATCATAAATATAAATCGGCTGTCAATCATCTGAATTTTGATCACCTGACTGGGGATGCTGCAGCAGCCATGTGAAAAATGGTCATAAATCATTTTTTCAGTGCCATTGTATTGGTTACTAAACAAACTGTGGTAAATCAAGGACCATCTGTATTTATATCTTCCTAATGATATTTATATAACTTGTCCTCATCATTTTTATTTTTAAATGGCCCATGGATATCTAAAGATGGAAAGCCGAAAAAATACAATATACCTAAGGCTTTAAGGTGGGCTTTTGAATCATGATAATGTAATTTTGTCACATTATATTCTGATACATTGTCTTTAAAGAATCACATTTACTTAGTAAAGCTTAAATTATTTGAAAATGGTCTTCTAACAATTGGGGTGTGGAAAAATAAAGTGGGTGGCCTCAAGTGAGTAACTTCATTCTTCTTCTTTTCCATTCTACCATATGAGAAGCAATGACTAATCAGTGATATTGAGGGGGCAGAAGCTACTTCCAAGGAATGAGTCATTCTCCAAGTATTCATCTCTGCTTTCTCTCTCCACTTTTGGTGGAATCTAGAGATGCTTTTCTTCAGTGTTGGCAACTGAAGTATAGACAAATATAATTGGTTCTGAAATATAATTCATGGAAACCTTGACACAAAGTAGTGATACATATAATTCTTAACATTTAGTATGTAAACAGATTTTTCAAACACTTTGTGACATTTCTGTATTTGTGGATTTCCCACCACCACCACTTTTAAATTTTTTTCTGTTTTAGTATAATCTATAGCAGGGATATCAAACTCGATTTCATTGAGGGCTGCATCAGAGTTATGTTTACCTTGAGAGGACAGGTTGGGCGTAGAGTGGGTGTGGCCAGTATGACATCACTTGTGTTGGGGGTGTTTATGGTGGCCTGAATACTCTGCCAGCGAAAACAGGCTCCTGAGCTCCGTTTTTGGCTGTGACGGCTTCCTGTAACCCTCTGCTAGTGAAAACAGCTCGTGAGGGCTCTGTTTTTGCTGGCAGAGGCACTGTGGGCTGGTCCTTTGCTGTTTTCAGAGCGGGCTCACAGACCAGATCTAAGCACCCCATGGGCTGACTCCAGCTCCCAGACCTTGAGTTTGACACCTCTGACCTATGGTGTTGCAAACTTTGTTATCCAGACCAAGGCTCTGTCAGGAGCTCCATAATTGGGTTTCAGATGAACCACAGCAACTGGTTTTTTATTTGCTAGCAAGCATCTGTAATAAAATTGATCCTGTGAGATACAACTTCATATTTCTTACTTTTGATTTACTTATTATTATGGGTTTTGCTTTCTTTTTGCTGCTCTTATGTGCTGCCTGGAGTCCTTTGGGTTTGGACTAGGTCAAAAGCCTTGAACATAAGCAAAGCAACAAAATGGCTGTTGACAAATAATAAATGAATCACTTTTTAGAAGTACTGTAAATTATCTGTCTGCCTGCTTGCCCATCTACAGAATGTTATTAGTATTATTGATTCCAGTATTAGACACTAGCTGAAATCATACTTTGCATTAAACTAAAATAAATTCATTTGGTTTGGCTCAGTGTAAACCAACCCAGCTGTAATTTATTCAGTAAACCACAGCTTGGCATGATGTGTAAATAAGATTATAGACTTGGGATGTAGAATAGTAAGAGGCTTACTAAAGGGAGTGAGATGTAGTAACAGTGCAAGGCTCTTAAATGCTTGGGCATCTGTTGGAAAATTAAATCAACTAAACTCCAGGGTGCCCAAAATTCCTCAATGGTCCTGTTAATCATTTTCTAGAAGGTTGAAGAAGAGTCAAGGAGATCAAACACCAAAAGGGAAATGTTGGCTGAAGAAAAGGAAGCACTGGGAACCATGAGAAGAAGGGACCATCTCATCTTAGGGATCAAGATACTTCAGAAAGATAAATAAGAGCACAATATTATGTGCAGAATGGGTTTCAGGAGAACCAGTTTCAATAAACTAAGAGAAATATTAAGCAAGAGATAGCAGGCAGATAATTTCAGATTAAAGAGAGCAAAGAAAAGTTGACAGCTAAGAAATATAGTTATGGACTCCTTAAATGAGAAGAAAAATAGGGAGCCATTACTGAATGTTAGAGAAATTGGACTTAATGTAGAAAAGGTCATGTCTAGGAAGTGGAAGGGTCAGTATTAGTTGATATTAGCTGAAAGAAAGTTTGAAAGGGTTTGAGTTAGATTAAAATACTAAAGGAACTTTGACTTGCAAAGTAATCTAAAAATAGCCAAAAGGGGTTTTTTTCCTCACTATGTCAGTAATAGAATGAAGAAAAAGACAGTCAGGATGGGTGGAGTGGAAATCATTAAGGGAAGATGGTAGGATAATAACAGGATGCATGGGGAGGATAGTGCTCTTCAACTTCTATTTTACCCAAAGGAGGAATGGGTTCATAGGGACATAAGCAGAACAATTCCCCAAAGTGTTGTTATTGTGTTTTTTAAAATAATGCTTTTAATATTTAAAAATATTTTCCCCTGTGATCTTGGAAAAAATCATAGACTAGAAATAGGCATATTATATTTTTTCAAGGGCATATGTTTAAACATATAAATACCCATTTTCAAAAAAATAGAGGGAGACTACGTGGGTAACTACACACCAGTCATCTTGAAGTCAACAGATTAGTAAGCAGTTGGTTTATAAGCAATTCAAAAATAAATATTACTTCGGCAGACCTACATGGGTTTATCAAAGATAAGTCATGTCAACCAATCTAATTGGTTTATTTGAGCAGGAGAATGTGATGGACATAGGATATTTTGATTTCATTCAACAAAGTTGAAGATAAGATTCTAGTACAGAAGACAAGATAAAGTGGGCTGGACTACCGTATATACTCGCATATAAGCCGATCTCGCATATAAGCCGACCCTTAAAAAACTGCCCCAAAATGAGGCATTTTGCAAAAACTCGCATATAGAGGGAAAAATACAGAGGGAAAAGTCAGCAGGGCAAAAGTTGCAGCTCATCGTCCATCCAGGGAGAAAGGCTGCAAAGGTCCAGGCGAGGGCTGCAAAGGGCCAGGCGAGGGCTGCAGCAGCGACTTAGTGTGGCGACTTGCTCCAGCAAATCAGATTTATGCGCATATAAGCCGACACCCAAATTTGGGGGGAAAAAAAGCGTTCTAAAGTCAGCTTATATGCGAGTATATACGGTAATCTACCATAGTGCTGGTTCAACCATTATACTAAAGCATGCTTCAGTGCTCTGCATTAGGCTGGAAGAAGTATTGTACATATTGTATGACTTTATTTTAGAGACCAGCTTATTTAATCAGAAAGTGCTTTTGTGTAATGCTTCTATGTGGTAGCTGCTACCTTCTGGAATTTACAGTGCCCTCCCTCCTGATATTTTTGAAAATGAGGAAACTCAAATTTTCAAGTGTTTTTAATGGTAATATCTTATCATTGGGATATAAGATCTAATTTAATGATACTTGTATTGATATAATTCCATAATATCAGATACTGTTATACAGGTTTTTTGTGTGTAGTTTACTATATATTTCAATGCTGAGCACCACCCAGAATCCATTACAATTGTGATGGTGTAACAGTGAAGTAAATAAATAAAATTCTTTACAGCAATAACCATAAAGAATAATGAATATTTTCAATTAGTAATGCAATTTGATGAATTTATAGTTTTAGATTATATAGAGCAAGTTATTTTGTCCCTGGCATTATAATTGCTTTTGTTTCTTAGATCTTGTTCCATAATACAGTTAACATTTTCAGAATAGTTGAATCCACAGAATATCAGAATTCACAAGCGCCTTGGATTTCTCATGCTCTCGAGACTGTGCTTAATAAAATCCTCCCTAATATTCTCTACCTCTTTAATCTCCCCCACAACCCTTTGGTTTTATTGAAGGACTGCTTTTTATTTTCAGATTAAAGGGGTTGAGATTTTGTTCATGAGAACAAAACTTCTCTGAAAACAGAATGGAAGAGAACCAAATTTAATGTTAGGGAGGAGCCAGAAAGAGCAAAGTTGAAAACGTGCCAGATTGCCAGACGTGGCTGAGAGCTGGGGACAGAAATCTAGGAACAAAACTTGCTGCCTAGACTGCAATTGCCCACTCTAAGCCCTGTGACTTTAGGCAGAAAGATTATTAAGAGGCTAGAAATTATTCAACAAGACATATTCCACATGATGTCCAAATCTCCTTTACATTATACATTGTACCCCTTTTTAAACCTTGGTTTTTAATTTGGAAACAACTGCAGTTTTGAAGAATTGAAAGCAGGGTTATTTTACCTATTGCAAAGATCTGCTTTTTTTAAAGAAGAGATGCAGTGTAACTGCAATGATTTTCTGAGGGACAAAATCTTACAGATATATCTGGATGGGAAAGGTATTTAAATTAGGTTTGAGTATGGACAAGGAGGTCTTATTTTGGGGGCATAAAATATTGTTAAATTATTTGAAAAGCAAAGGGAAAAAAGCAGCAAAACAGCTTGAAAAACAGACAAAATCTAAATTTGAAAAACAGTGATTTGCTGAGAACAACCACTGCACAGAGACTTTTTCAGCTTGTCTTTTGCATATAGAGATGTGTTTCAACATACTGCAGTGGGGGCAGGGCGGGGGAAATCAGTGCTGTTTGCCAAAATTTAAGATAAATGGATCCTTCTGCCTTCCAAGTCATTAAGTTTCAGACTTGGTCTCCCATTAAGTTTCTAATTTTGTGCGTAATTGGAGCACAATGGTTTTTTATTCTTTTTAGAAAAGCCTAAGAAACAAAGGCAGTTTGAATTCAGCAGGAGGTAAAACCACACTGTATGTATTGTAACTCCCATCCACACCAAAGATTTAGCCTAAAGTCCTATTCAACAGAATTGGACTCTTGAGAAAATATAATAATATAAGTTTACTCCAGAATATAGATTTGGGAAAGGTAGAGAAGTACATTTTCTTGTTTTTCTCATGCTAAATGTGCATGAGAAAAACAAGCTTGTTTCTAGCAAATGCATTTTAAAGTTATTAGATTATTTGCTATCACTATTTTAAAAGATACTAGTGAAAAAAAAATTCAAGGGAATGATTCAACTGATAAGTTGTAAGTAGTTACAGAAAGACTAGGGCACTGTCTCTGAACCTTTGAACCTAAGAAGTTGGTAAAAGGCAATATGTCAAACTAAAATTCAGAGGATTTTGTTCTCAGTACTTTATTTATTTAGGCAAAAGAGTTTCTGAAGGTAGGGTTTTTGCTTTTATTTGCAACTCTAAATTGCAAAAAGAGGGGGGAGAGAGGGCAGGAGAAAGAGAAGAGAAGGAAAGAGAAGGGGAGAGAAGGGGAGGGAGGGAGAGAGAGAGGGGGGGAGGGAGAGGTGGTGGTTAACATACCAGGTTAGAAAGTGGGAGACTGTGAGTTCTAGTCCACCTTAACTGAGATCTTGGCCCAGTCACTCTCTCTCAGCCCAACCCACCGCCACAAGTTGTTTTGAGGAAAATAAGGAAGACCATGTTGGATATGCTCACTGCCTTGAGTAATTTATAAAATAATAAAACAGGAAAATAATAAATAAGTAAGTAAGTAAGTAAGTAAGTTGATAAATACTACCTTATGTTCATCTGTACAGAAGAGGAATTCCTCCAAGGAGCTCTATTTTGATTTTATGAGATGGTGAAAAAATACTTAGTTTTCCAGACTTTTTTAAACTTAATTCCATCATAGAATCTCAGTGGTGGAAGGGATCTTAGAGACCATCTTGCCTAACACACTACTCAGTGCCAGGATCCCCTACACCAGTTCCCTGAACAAATAGTCCTTGACATATAACCAGAGGTGGGTATTCAGCAGGTTCTGACCAGTTCTGGAGAACCAGTAGCGGATATTTTGAGTAGTTTGGAGAACCGGCAAATACCACCTCTGACTGGAGATTTTACAGTATCCTTCCCCTGCCATGNGACTGGAGATTTTACAGTATCCTTCCCCTGCCATGCCCACCAAGCCATGCCCACAGAACTGGTAGTAAAAAATTTTTGAATCCCACCACTGCATACAACCATCCGTTTAGTGACTGTTTGAAGTTATCGTGGCCCTGAAAAGAGTGACATGTCTAGTTTTCACACTTATGACTGTTGCAGCATCCCCATAGTCACATGATCAAAATGTGGACACTTGGAACTGGCATGTATTTATGACTATTGCACTGTCTTGGGTCATGTGATCACCATTTGCAATCTTCCCAGCCAGCTTCTAAAAAGTCAATGGGGAAGCCAAATTTGCTAAATGACCACATGATTCATTCAACAACTGCAGTGATTTGTTTAACAGCTGTGGCAAAAGGTTGTAAATGTAGCAAAACAACTGCCTGGCTGAGCAATGGAAACTTTGAACTCACTTGTCCATTTCCAGCGGTAAAATATACTCTGATGATACTATTGCTTAATGGGTTCATTGTTGATTGAATGACTGCATTAAAATATGTTTGTTAGTGCTCTGAATACTTTTAAGATTTATCTTAGGCCCTGACTTGTTCAGCATTTATATAAATGACTTGGATGAGGGAGTAGAGGGGCAACTTAAAATTTTGCAGATGACACACATCTGGGAAGGTGGCTAATTCTTTAGAGAGGATTCAAAAATAGAGACAGACTTAAGCAGAGGGTAGTTTTTTGAATAGTCAGTTCTGAATAGCACTGTTCAAAAGTGACCGTGGCAAATTTGAACAAGTGCAGAAGAGGGCCACAAAGATGACGAGGAGACTTGATAACAAGCCCCTAGAAGGAATCTTTATACATTTAATCTATTAAAAACTTGATTGATATAAAAGACAATACGATAGCCATCTTCAGATATCCAAAGGGCTGTCTGACAGAGAAAATAAACTTACCGGTAATCTTCGTTGCCGCAAAAGAGTAGTGGGTAAAACTATGAGGAAGCAGGTTCAAGCCAGATGTCAAGAGAAACTTCCTAACTGGGTATGAAGTGGAACAAATTGCCACATGACCAGTTGACTTTTCCTTTTGCTCCTCACAAAAGTTGGATGGTCATTTGTAAGAGATTACAGTGTTGGACTAGATGGTTTTTAAGATCTCTTCCAATTGAACATTATGAACTGGCATCAGAGCAGCTCACAATGGTTATTCTTGGATTTGTGTCATTTATTCACATATTTTGTAAGAATGTTGCTGTGCATTTACTGATGATGTTTCCAGCTGGAATTAAATGTGAATGGTTAACTGCCTATTTCAGATCTCACATTCTCGCCACTCTATTCAACTCTACCAAAGACTCAAACTGAATTATGGTCTTAATTGGGCATGGGTGAGTATCCTTTATTCCGGAACACCTCTAGTCAAAACTGTGTCACCAAACTGGAACAATATTGTCCCTTCCTTAAGATTATTGTACAAGCAAATGGACTTTTAAGTGAAGAAAAACATGTGGCCTGAATACTGACCAGAGAAAACTGTACTCTTATTTTCCACATGGTCAAACAAGACTCTTTATATTATAGATGAATACTGTACACATATTTCAGTGTCTACAAAAAAAAGCACCCATTCATATTACATTTCTAATTGTGTAAATTGTGGAATGTAGCTTTTGATGCTTATGGGTGCAGTACTGGGGTAGAAAGCTAGACCTCTGCTCATCCTTATACCAGGGTTGAGAGATTATAATATTTAAATTGATTGCACTCAGAAATTTGCAATTGCATTGGCAGTTATAAAACCCGATATTTTAGAACAAAACCTCTGTGAAGTGAACCTTAAACTAAATTCTTATTAAATCGGCTCTGTTTTATGTATGTGGGGAGTTCCCACCCCCAACATCTGCTATAGAATGAAGGCAATTAAACTCTGGATGAGTAAGTTTAGCTAATTTAATATGAACTTGAAGTAAACTATATTGAGTATTCTGTTTGAACATAATATGAAAACTAATCATTTTAAAAGCATCCGTCCTTGTGACACACAAATGGAAAAAAGTGTCATTTTAAAATCTGTTGGATGTCGGATTATATAAACTGTTGGAAATGTTGCAACGAAGGATTTATTTCTGTGGTTTGTTTTTCATGTTTTTGCAATGTTCCTTCTGTGAACTTTAAGTTTGGATACAGATTCAGATTGAATTTTCTTTTGTCTTTATATAATGTGCATTTAAATGGGAATTTATAATGCAAAACATACATTTGTATTTAAGATTTTTGTTTTTGAATTTAAAAATAATCTCACATACACGCAGACAAATTGAATTTAATAGATCTACCCATTCATTTTTAGTGGCACATGAATGGCTAAACTTTCTTTTAGGAAGATAGAAAACACAGTGGCAATAACTGTTTCTATATTTTGACAATTTATCCAAATTACTGGGGGGAAACTTATTAAACTGCAAGTAAATAATCTGATAATATTGCTATCATATATATCATAGGAAGTAGACAAAACATATGTCAAGACTAAAAATATACAATATTAAAAAGTTATAAGGCATAAAGTATATTTATTTGTCGAATTTCCTCACAAAAGCAAAGTTATTGAAATATCCAGAATCATGGGCCACATCAACCTCTGACTCACTGTTTGATGAGCAAACATACCAACAAGTTAGAGGATCACCATTCTCAAGACTCACAGCAGAGATTGTAATTCAGTATCTAGAAAAAAATATAGCACTCTCAGGCATACAACTAAAAGTAGGGATCCAGTATGTAGACAACATCTTTGTCATAATAAAAAAGGAACAACTAGAGCAGACATGTGAAACAATCAAAAACATCTTCAAAGGAATAAAATTCACAAGGGAGGAAGAAAACAACATACAATCTTTCCTGGACATCCTTATAAGAATATCGTAATGAGCAAAGGAAATGGCAGCAGATTAGAAACACAAATCTGACCGAAAAGCTCACACTAACCAAGTATTTTCTCTACCAATAACTCAACCTTCATGGACGGAGTTGTATCAGATGAGCACAAATGCATGGTAGCAATCCAGAAAATACCAGAACAAACAAACACCACAAAACGGAAATAGTCCACCTATATAATGGTAACTCTTCCAACAAAAAGCTATTAATCTGTCTGACCATTCAATCTCCACTACAGCACAACCAAACCAAGTTATGAAAAGGTAAAGCCCATGTCACTGCACCAACGGATGGAAAGAGGATGTAAAATGGAGAGAAACACTTGCTATCCGTTGGTTAACGCGATGCATCCATTCTGTACTCACTGCGTCCGTTTTTCTTCCTCTCTATCCTTCCAGCATCCGTCTACTGAGGTTCCATCCGCTCAAAAAGTTTTGAGCTGCTCAAAACTTTTTGAGCGGAAAAAATGTATCCAATGCGTCCATTCTGCATCTGCAACGCATATGGTGAACATCTGTTCTGCATCCGTCGTCATCTGTTACACGTCCGCCTAACATCCCTTGGCATCCGCTGCGCATCCGTGCAACTCAAATCCGCTGCAGCAGAAAGCGGACACAGGGAGGAAGCGGAACGACGCGCAGCGTTAGTAGCATGGACGGAGAAAGGATGAAAGCAGATGCAGCTCGCATACAAAGCATTTAAAAATGGAAAAACGTTCGCAGAGGGACCTATCTCGGATATTAAGGATGTCTAGAGGATGCCTAAGGGTTTGCAAAAGGACACATAGTGGAAAACCTATATTGCCTATAAAAAGGGGGAGCAACTCACCTGGATCTCACTTTCAGTCCAGCAGCCTGCTGTGCAGACCTTTGCAGCCTTCATCTGGCTCTTGCTCTTCCACAGCATACTTTGATGTCCACCATGGATAATAACAAACTCCTTTTGTAGCCACCATCGTTCTGCAACAGTGCGAAACCATCTACAGGCTCTTTCAACTGTTCTACGGGAAGAAAAGGAGGCGGCCAAGAAAGCGTCTGGGTCCAAAGATGGATCGGGAGAAGAGCAGAGTACGGACTGTACAACAAGCTGATGTGGAGCTGAGGAACGAAAGACCCTCATGCATTCCAGAACTTCATGAGGATGCCTCCAGCCATGTTTGACGAAGTTGTGGAGCGGCTGAGACCCATGTTGACCAAGCAGAGCACCAACTTCCGGCCCAGCCTGGACCCTGGGCTCAAGGTGGCACTGACTCTGCGCCACCCTGGCCTCAGGGACACCTACAGGAGCATGCAGACGGCTGGAAGGTGCCACACACACCATCAGCATTGTGGTCAGAGAATGGTGCAGGTCCATCATCGAAGAATACCTGAGGAGCTCCTCCAGTCCCTCCACTGAAGAAGGCTGGAAGAAAGTTGCAGAGCAGTGGTATCAGAAGTAGAACTTCCCCCACACCGTTGGAGCCATAGATGGGAAGCACGTGGCCTGCAAAGCTCCAGCCAAGTCGGGGTCCACTTATTTCAACTACAAGGGCTTCTTCAGCATCAGCCTCTTCGTCATGTCGATGGTGACTACAAGTTCATGTACATCGATGCTTCAGACAACGGGTCAGCTTCAGATGCCCAGGTATACAATGCCAGTGACCTCGAGGGGCTGGAACGCAACCCATCATGGGCTTCCCAGATCCAGACCCCCTGCCCAACGACACGCAAGATGTGCCCTACTTCATCGTGGGGATGACGCCTTCTCCTCAGAACCGACCTCATGAAGCCCACACCTCCAGATCCTCACCCGTGAAGAGAGGATCTTCAACTACAGCTGTCCAGGGCAAGGCGGGTGGTGGAGAAGCGCTTTGGCATCCTGGCCAACAGGTTCCAGTACTTCTCACCACCATGCAGCATCGGCCAGAGACCGTGAGGAGGAATCATGGAAGCTTGCTGCAATCGTGCACAATCTCATGCGCACCCGCTAACGCAGTCTTGCAGAAACAGGCTCGTGGACCTCCAACAAGGCAATGGGGACATGGAGCCTGTGAATGGAGGCAAGGGCGAAAACCTGATAGACACTGAGGATGTGCAAGGCCCACAGAGCCTCACGTGAAGGGAAAGAAGCAGCGCAACCTCTTGAAACACTGGTGCAACTCCCCAGCTGGAGCAGTGGAGTGGCAAGACAGGATGGTAGATGATTAATGGATGCTTCCTTCAGCCTGTCTCATCACACGGATGAGATTTGGGCCATGTATGTTGGGTGGGCCTACAATTGAACAGGGCATTTAATAAGAGTTGTGTTTATGTTCAAATGTGTGGATCAATGCTTACATTGTTATTGATAATAAGAGGGCCATAGGTGTGGCACCTGGGAGGGTGGACCATACAGTCCCACGATGCTGCACTGGAGTTTATCTATCCCACAGTATTACCCATCCCAAAGGTATTCCTGCCCATCCCACAGCTATTACCATCCCCAAAGGTATCCTGCCCATCTCACTGCTATCCTTACCCATCCCAAAGGTATCTCTGCCCATCCCACTTATCCTGCCATCCCACTGCTATCCTACCCATCCCAAAGGTATCCCTGCCCATCCACTGCTATCCCTTACGCTCATACCCACAAGCATGCAAAGGCTTAAACACATTTCTAAAAGTTTCCACCAACCAGACTTTATTTAATAAAATAAATGAAGCAAGTGTGTGAAGCAAAGATAATCTTTATTAACAACAAGCTGTAAAAAGAAAAATGACGCCAAGTAAAGTGTCACAAAATTAAAGTCTACCAGCTAGCCACCCAGTCTCGGACTCTGTCTCTGTCACTCAGAGGTGTGCCAGTCTCAGGCGGTGAGGTCGCAGGTGCTGTGGAGGTGGCTGCTGCTGGAGTGCTGGTCTGAAGCTCCACTGGGGTCGGCCCCGAGAGGCAACAGGGACGGTGTGTTGAAGAAGCTCTCAGACAGCTGGGCTCAGCCCCGATGATGTTGAAGGCCCCTTCCTCCATGACATGGGGTGTAGCCCGAGTACGATGACAGATGTACTGAGGCCGGGCTTGGCTGTGGGTGGAGGAAGGAGCAGTGTAGTGGGGCTGTCTGGTCTACAGCTGGATGAAGACTGGCATCGGCATCTGTGGGTGGGTGCATCGGTGGCACCGGTGGCATCGGTGCACCAGGTGGCATCCGCATAGAACATGTGCCTGGACTGGAGAGGGCTGCTGCCTGTGCTGCTGACCTCGCTGGTAGCCGTAGCCTTGGTAGGGAGGGCCTGTGGGAAAGCCTTGGAAGGGGAGTGACATCACCTGGGGTGGAGGAGCAGACCTGGACTGGGTGGGAGCAGGTTCATCTGGGGTCTGGAGAGGTTGTGAAGCAGATCGGTGATCCTGTCCTTCAACCACCTGGTACTGGGGTTCCGCCATGTCCATGAGGGTCTGGTCATCATAGGTGAGGAAGGCTTGCGGTTGGAGGATGAGGAGTCAGGTGTGTACCAGCTGAGAGAGGAGGTCTACGCTGCTCCTGATGGGTGTCTCTTATCTCCAGCAGGACAGTGTGGCTCTGCCCCTCCGTCTGGCTTTCTGCCTTTCTGTGGAGGTGGAGGTGGTGGGTGGATGCAGGTTGGGCTGAGGTGGAGTGCCGTCTCTTTCTCCACTGCGTCAGGGGGTCCTCCACGTGCTCCGCCATGGGTACTACACGCTGTCGGGGGGGTCTCCATCATGAGCACGCTCCACAGATACCTGCCTGGAGACAAGGAGCTGACTCTCTGCCGGAAGAGGACTGGCTCTCCAGCAGGCTCCCTGAGAGAGAGGGTTGTGAGAGGGCTGCTCCTCGGTGGCGATCTCACCCTCCAGGAAGCTTGCACTTGGCCATCACAATAGGTCTCTCTGTCCGTCAGCTTGACCGCGGCCTGGCCAGATTTCTTGAGGTGCAGCTTCCATACCAGGTGTGCATGTGCTTCCCACCAGCCGAGGAGCCACCTCCGAAGTGTAGCCCAGGCTCTCCCCTTCTCTCTCCAAGCAGCCTGCTTCCTTTTGGGTGTCTCGTATAGAGCCTGTTCCCTTCCGCCATAGATTCTCGTTCTCTCTCTCAGACACTCCAGCATCTCCATCTCATGTTCCTCTTCTATGTTGTATTGCCTCCTCTCCGTTCTGCGTCTGCCTCTTCCTCCCTTTGCAAGGACCACATGGGCCCTCATCAGAGGGGCTTCCAGGTTGTAGGGGCTGCTCCTCCACACCTCCACCACCACCAGAGCAGCAACAGTAGCAGCAAAAGCAGGACGCAGCAGCACCTGCAGCCACAGCAGGACCAGGATCAGCAGCAGCAGAGTAGCACCAGCAAGCACCAAGCAGGAGCAGGCGAGGACGACAGGACAGGGCACCAGCAGGACCAAGGACACCAGCAGACCAGCCAGCAGGAGCAGCGCCAGGAGAGCCCACAGAGCAGAGCACCAGACAGCAGCAGACCAGCAGCAGCAGCGAGCAGTGCAAGCAGAGTAAGCACCAGCAGAAGCACCAGCCCCAGACAGTCCAGCAGATAAGCACCAGCAAGAAGCACCACCGCCAGAAGCAGCATCAGCAGAGTAAGCACAAGCAGAAGCACCACCGCCAGAAGCATCATCATCAAGCTCCTCCAGAAGCAGCATCAGCAGAAGCCCAGCAGCCAGAAGAGCGAGCCCGGGCTGCAGAAGCCCAGCAGAAGCAGAGTGAGGGCCAGGGGGTGGGAGGATGGACCTGTCCTCTTGTGCCAGGCTGGCAGCAGATGGCTGAGGCTTTCTCTTCTTCCCATGGTTGTGGGGTTGCTGGCTGGCTGGCAGGCAGGCAGGCAGGCAAGGCAGGCAGCTGTGTCTGGAAGCAGGTCTTTCCTCTGAATGGTGACCTGCTTGGGACTGCTTCCCTTTATATCCGCGGGGCTGACGCAATGATTCTCCCCGCATGCGCAGTGAACACTTAGGCATCCGTAGCATCCGCTACGCATCCGCGGCAATCCATTAGGCTTCCGCTCTGCATCCGCTTTCATCTGTTCGGCTTTCTGCTGGCAATCCGCTTCATCCGCTCTGCATCGCTGTATCCGTTCCGCGTCCACTTTGCTGCACTCCCCCCGGAAAGCCTTGAGGATGTGGCCATCCGCTAGGCTTCCGTGGAGCATCTGCTTTCCATCCTGGCTACGTCCATCCCCCGTCCGTTCCTTTCCGTGTTGTCCGCTCTGGTTAGTGCAAATTCGGGGTGGGCACTTTTGAGAGCGGATAACAACGGATGGAACATTTTTCTCGGCCGCTGTGTCCTTTTTACAAATGTTTTGCATCAGTCGGCCATTGTGACAGGGCCTTAACACTACTATACATCAAAAATATATCTGAAACAACCAGCAGGCTATTGCAACCATATGTCATCACACTAACACACAAATCAAATAAAACTCCCCCAAACATTTTCAATTAACCAAAAGCCCAAGAAGAAAAAACAGTTTTCTACAACAGCGGTGCCCAACCTTTTGTGCACCAGTGACTGGCTCCGAGGAGAGAGGGTTTTTTGAGGGCAGAAGGGGGTGTGCTTTTGCATGCCTGCATCCCACGGATGGGGCTTTTACCCAGTGCAGGTCCCCAGACCAGGAGTTGAGGACCCCTGTTTTACAATATGTAGACTGTTATGTAGTTTTGACAGATACAGAAGACTAACAGAACACATCCATGAATAGCAACTTGTTAATTGAACAATACATGGACAAACTAGACTATAGTTTCAAATGGGAAACTGGGCATCCTACACCAAGCTAAATCAAAAAGCACTGGGGAATTCCTAGAAGCTTGGCATTCAGACCAATCAACCATATTTGCACACATTGTATTTTGTATTTACATTTTGTCTATTCAAAACAGACAATAAAAAGCTGTAAAGGAAACAAAGATAAGAAATCCTATTTGCCCACAATCAACACTCAGATAAGCAGGGATTAACACCAGACAAAATGTCAAGCAATAAACAGCTGATCAAGAAAAAACATACACTCCCACCAAATTGACAGGACAACTCATTGCATATAAATGAGAGCAAATCCCATTCCTTTGTAGCATTGATGATGCTACCTGCTTGGGTACAGAAATATTTGCAAGAAAACAACCAAGCTCAGAAAGCACCAAGGTCTCCAAAGTTCAACCCTACAAATGCTCTCTTTTATTGATAAATGATGTATATCAGTGGATTACAGTGAATCTGTTTTATCCTTGCTCATTCTGATGAGTCGGTCAGCATAAAAATTGGTTAGATATTCCTTTTGATTTTCCTTTTGTTGGAATTTGCAAGGAGCATCGTAAGGCTTTCATTCCCCCCCCCCCCCCNNCCCCCCCCCCCCCCATCAGCTTGCTGAGCTGCAGTTGGAGTTTGCATCTTGCAGTCTCATGGTCCCAGTGTGTCTCGCAAAGGAGTTTCATTGCTGTACTTTAATTGAACTCAGACTTACTGACAGTGTGGGGGGCAGAGGGCATTTACTAAACCATATAATCCAGTCTGCTTATTTTGCACAAGGCTGTTGTATCTCATTATCCCGGTCATACTAATTTTCTTTCCCAGGAAAGCGTGAGTTACAGTTAAAATTCACATTGCATTATAAGAGTACCCCCTCAAACAATGTCCTTTTTTTTTCAGTTACCTTTTGTTTTCTACTGCAGACCAACAGTGTTGGGGCTCTTTTCTCATTCTTTTTGCCTTAAGGCTTCAAGTCTCACTGAGTTGGAGCCATGCTGTCTTTGTTTTGTCATAGTTTTGTGGCTTGGTACATAATGTCAGCTTTTGTTTCCTAAGTATGTGCCTTGCACTTCAATAAATGCTGGAAACATCTAGTGTGTATGCCTATTTTTCCCCCATTATTGGACAGTTGAAAAAGAATTATTAGCTGTTGTTGTTTGCCTGGATTAGCATCTCTGACAGCTCATCTTCTTCACTGCTGAAAATAAGGAACCCATGTTAGTCAACATTCTGAAGGTTCCTCAGTGTTTTGTTATTGTTTTGTCCATCTGTATGAGTATGAGATGTCTTGCAAAATATTTGAGATAGTAATTGTCAACTAATTAATTGTATGTAGTTTGTTATTGTCAGCTGAGGAACAGGTTGTCCTCAACTTGGAACCATTCATTTAGCTACAGTTTGAAGTTACAACAGCATTGGGGAAAAAAGGGACTTACAATTAGTCCTCACATTTATGACCATTGCAACATGCTCACAGTGATCACAATTCAAGGACTTGGAAACTGGTATATATTAACCTTCTCATCAGTTATCGCTTGTCCCCTCCCGCTTGTGACTGTATGACTGTGACTTTGTCGCTTGTATCCTTATGATCTATGTTGACTGTTTCCTAGTATGATTTGAATGTTTATTGTACCCTATGACTATCATTAAGTGTTGTACCTGATGATTCTTGACTCTTGATTAATGTATCTTTTCTTTTATGTACACTGAGAGCATTTGCACCAAGACAAATTCCTTGTGTGTCCAATCACACTGGGCCACAAAAGAATTCCACATCTATCTGTATTCTATACAATGGTTACAATCAGGGATGGGATTCTGCCAGTTCACACCTATTCTCTAGAACCGGTTGTTAACATTCTAAGCAGTTTGGAGAACTGGTTGTTAGAAGAAATTATTGGCCTAATCCTGTAAGGAAGGCAGGAAGGAAACATTCTGGTGTTGCTTACAGAAACTGCCTTTCCGTTAACCCTTATTACATTCTTGGCAGGACTAGACTTCCTGTCTCAGGAATGTCTCTGGAGTTTTTTTCCCCTCCTTTTCTGGTACTTTGCTTGTGTGGAGTGACCATTCAAAGTTACAGTGGCACTGAAAAAAGTGACTTATAACCATTTTTCACATTTACAACTATTGCAGTATCCCCATTGTCATGAGAGGCCGGACAAAGAGATGTGTGCCTCGATGTGAGTGATGTTGAATTGGCCACGACCAGCCAGTCACATTACCACCAAGCCACGCCCACCAACTAAACCATGCCCACAGAACTGGTTGTTAAAAAAATTGAATCCCACCCCTGGTTGCAATGTTGTGCAGCATTGCAACCTTCCCAGCTGGCTTCTGACAAGCAAAGTCAATGGGGGAAGCCATATTTGCTTGATGACCACATAATTCACTTAACCCCTGTAGTGATTTGCTCAACAGCCCTGGTAGAAAAAGTCATAAAACCAGCCATGATTTAGTTTACAACTGCCTTGCTTAGCAACATAAATTCTTTTCCCAATTGTGGTCATAAGTTGAGGATTGCCTGTGCACTGTATCTGTACAATGTTTTAATCTGTTTGATTTTATATTTTTAATGTTTGATTTTAGTTTGGTTTTTTTACTTTTAAGTGGGAGCACTCGGAGTTTGTTGGAAGATGGGAGGCTATATGGGTATTTTAAATCAATCAATCAATAGAAATGCATCATCAATGTACTTCTGTATTCTTCATGATGACGAACTATTTGGAAGGCTTGTGGCAAAACCTACACAGGAAAATAGTTTTGCCTGCGAGGTAAAGTAGAATATTGAGTGTGGTGAATGGGAAGTTTCTCTTTTCCTGCCACCTTTCTTTAATTAGGGGTCTTGTCTTGTGTGGTGTGCAGAAAGCACGGCTCCCATTTTTTCTGTGATTGCAGCAATAACTTCTTGAAAAGACCTTCAGGGCTTTATCAGATTTCATTTCTCAATGCACATGCACAGACCAATCTTTCCATGTAACAGATTCTTTTTCCAATCCTGCCCTTGCATTTCTAACAGTTGGGTTTTGTTCTTTTTTGTGACTTAATACCTTCAACCTTAGCAGAGTGAATTAGTATATATTTGTTTACAAAACTGCATTCAAACAGAAAATGGCAGTACATGATTTGCTCCTCCCGATACCTGAGAAAAATATGTGCGTTAGAATCTTTATGTTGATCTTCAAAAACCTTGGCATAGTTTTGAACAAGATTTCCCCTCGCTCATTTCACCCAGATGGCACACTCACCAGGTATGCTGATCTTGAAATGAAATATGTTAATAGGTATGTATTTGTTGGGTTTGCAAAACCATTTCAAACTGAATTTTATAATGATAATTTTGAGTTATTTTTTCTTGCTCGTTTTGATGAGTCTCTATTATGTACCAACCACCTAAAATTTCTTAATACAGGTAGTCTGCATCTTATGACAATAATTGAGCCCAAAATTTATGTTGCTAAGTGAAAAAAATGGTTAAGTGAGTTTTACCCAATTTTAGGATTTTTCTTGCCACATTTTTAAGCGAAATCACTGCAATAGGTAAATTAGTAACACTGTTGTTAAGGGAATCTGGTTTTCCCATTGACTTGTCAGGTCGCAAAAGATGATCACATAAGTCTGGGACATTGCAACTGTCATAATATGAACCAATTGCCAAGCGGCCAAATTTTGATCACATGACCATGGGGATGCTGCAATAGTCATAAGTGTGAAAAATGGCCCAAAGTCATTTTTTTCAGTGCCACTGTAATTTTCAACAGTCACTAAATGAACTGTTGTATGTCAAGGATTACATGTACTGCCTCTTCTAGAAAAGGTTGGTGCTGATCTATCTTACCCTACTGCACACTGCGTGTGTTCAACTTCAATTGCAGCTTGCATTGTCAGCCAACCTGGTCATGACAAGAGTTGTCACTTTCTATATTAGGAGGATTCATTCCTCTGTTTCCACAGGCAGAATATCTTTGTCAGCCTTGCTGCAAGAACTGCTTGATTGGAAATTCTTGACTTTCTGTACTTTAATGTGCTATAAATTATAATCCTGCCCATTTGAGTTTTTCTTTCTCCCATGAGCTGTTCAGAGCATCCAGTAGTGGGAGGTGCTTCAGTCTCTGCATTCGTAGGCTGGCCTTAAATTGTGGAATGCTCCTCCTTCTCCACAGAACTCCTCCTCAGCGTTCCCCAGTTTTAGCTCAGCCTTGTGAGAGATAGGCAGTGCTTATGATCGTTCCTTGACCGAAACAGGAAAGATTATTCCATATTCAGCAGGTTTGATTGTATTCAGTTGTCTCGAACCTCTATTCCAACTTGAATCTTAGCCTGAGGGGTTTGTTTAAGGGAAGCGCTGAATGAGCCACACACACACAAAAAGGCGGGAGGCTTCAGCGCTGCTCTGCACCACCTCTCCACAGCTGGTTTTTTTTACCTCTGCCTGTCTGATTGCCGCAGCATTCTTTCATTCGCTTATTACCTTACCGGCATGAGCCGTTGCCTAAAAAACAAACAAAAAAACAAACACTAAACTGAGTCATATCGCTCTTCCCCTTTTCCGAACGCCTTATTTGTCGTGGAAATTTTCAAACTTGTGAAATCTTCCACTATCTCCTGCTGTTAGCTTAAAGACATCTTCGGCCATTTCATCTACAGGGTGGGAAGTTGCCGCTTTGAGAAGCGTGCAAACACTTTAATAGCCAGAGGCCATTTTGAACTATCAAAACCTCGTGGCTGCACGCCTGTTTCAAATTTCTTGTACTGTGTGAGGTAGTTCTGCTTGGAGCAGCAGGTTCCCTTCAAAATTCTGGGAACAATTATACCCTCGTCTTGGCTTTGTCTGCATTTAAGGATATTTATTACGTTTGAGAATTGTTGGCTCAACCCTCACAGCCTCATCTCAGCGGCACAACAGCAAGCACCCAGGCCAGTGTCAGCCTGTGCAGGGAAGCTGTTGAAGGCCCCTTCAATCATCAAGCTGGGCCTTAGGTGTTCACAATTTGGCTGTTTGGCCTTTCCTTACTATATTGTGTGATTCTATATATTAATACCTTCAAGAGCAACGATTCAAATAATCATAATATAATAACAACAATAATAACAATAATAATACATCATCTTGCAATATAATATTTTAATTTCAAGAAAATATTTTACTGAGATACGACTCATTTTACATTAAAAAAAAGGAAGGAGGCAAATAGCTCATTATCAGAGCAACCGGTCTTGACTCAGATCAGGTCCCTGGGCATGCCAACCGCCTTCTCTGTATCTTATACCAGACATATTGCAATTCTAATTTGAATCAAAATGGCAGATGGTAGCACCTCTCAGAAACCATCCCACCATAAACCCAGGCAGGCTAAAGGGAATTCTAAGGCCTCAGAAAGGGACACCTTAAGGCGCCACAAAGCCTTACAAAAGGAGATAGATAAGCACGCTCGGGAGACGCAGATTCTACCTCACCACTTCCCCTCCTCCAGTCCATCTGTTTCTTCATATCCTCCCCCCCCAGATCTCGCCCTATCATCCAGGCGCAGTTTGGCTCCCCAAGACCAAGAGGCCCAAGTGCCTGGGACACCGACCACGCGAAGGGCTCCTGAGGCCACATTCACTCCGACGGCTGC
>BHFT01023468.1:0-26797 GCA_004320025.1 Laticauda laticaudata
AACGTTGCTACAACTTTAAAAGCACTACAATGACGTGGGATAATACCCGAAGGAAGCTGAACAGCACATATATATGTTTATATATATATATAGAAATGACAACAGTGAAACAAGATTAATGCTTTAGGGAATAAGGTGAAGATGTTTTTTATGATTTTATAAACAAGTTTAGTAACTTTTGATGACTGGCCTGAAAAATCTCCAGCAAGGCATGAGTATTGAGTCAAGGTGGCTTAAAGTACAATCAGGTTTTGTGAGATAATTAAAGATGTGATGTGAAGTTTACACTTCTCCTCTGGAATGAATATTCATCTTGGGAAGAAAATAATAAATGTAAAATTTATAAGCACCAAAACCACATTTTAAATTATGTTTGGAGAAGCATTATAGTCTAACCACTGAAAGGCAGATAATGCAATTTGCTGTCTAATTTTATGCATATGGACTCAACTGTAACTCCTGATATATCTAGCAATACTTTATGCTAAGGAACCATGTCTAAGAAGGCAGCTTTAGCAAGCTCTGATGAGGATATGAAGTTTCCAGCCATGAAATCCAATCAAAAGCAAAATACAAGAGCTGCTTAAGTCTAGCAGCTGGTAGCATTTTGACCAGCTGTTGTATAAGAGGTTACAGACATACAACCATAAAGTAAGTTGACACTATATTTCAGAAACAAATGAAACCATGAGAAAGAAGTCTAAGACTAGTGAAAATTATTAGTTAATCATTAGATTCTGCTGAAATAGAAAAAGATTAATTTGTTTTTTTTTAAGAAAACATAAAAATTAAAAATAAAGCACTTGTACATTTCTTGCCAAGCATGTCCTCATAAGGAGTGTGTCAGCAATCTAGGTGTTCTGATCAAGGCTTCCTGAGACACCAACAAACACACATAAAATCCAAAACTCTTATTTTAGTTCAATGGCTGTGAATTATTGTCATTCACAGCCCGGAATGAGTCTTCACCATAAGACTTAATTAGTCCCAGGGACGTCTGCCAAAGTTCTTCAAGAGACATCAGAAAAGAATGCACCTTTTCTTACTTGAGTGCTGCCAATGACTCAAGTCCCAATTAGTCTTTCCAAAACCAAATGGAGAACAAATTCACCACAAAGCTTTCAGAGTCCAAACTGATCAAAGCAAGCAATATTGCTTTTATATCTTATGAGAGGGGCAATCACCTCCAAGCCTTACTCCCAAATCACCCCTTTTGTCTTAACTGCTCTTGCCTTCTGGCAGCTCTGCTCAGACGCACACTGGAACAGGCTCCTCTTGTTCCTCTGCCTTGCTGCTGCCAGATTCTGGATGCTCCGGTGTCAGGACATAACTCCCAGATGGTCCTGGCCCCATCTCTGTATCAGACACAGACCCTCAACCAAGTCATCCCCAGACTCCTGGACTGGTCCCTGTTCTTTTCCATTGTCTGATTCTACTGCTGTCTGCACAGGTTGCCAGTGAACCACAATACTAGGCTTGACCAACAATACAATACAATAATACAAAAGAACACAAGACAGAATAGACCTGGATGGGACCTTGGAGGTCTTCTAATCCCACCCCCTGCTCAAGCAGGAGATTCTATATATTTCAAACAAGTGGTTGTCCAGTCACTTCTTAAAAGCATCTAATGATGGAGCACTCACAACTTCTGAAGGCAAGTTGTTCCGCCAGATAAGTGTTCTCACTATTAGGAAGTTTCTCCTTAATTCTAGGTTGCTTCTGTCCTTGATTACTTTCCACCCATTGTTTCTTGCCTGACTTCAGGTGCTTGACCCTTTCTTCTTTGTGGCAGCCCCCTCAAATGTTGGAATACTGCTATCATGTCACGTCTAGTCCTTCTTTTCTCTAGACTGGCCACATTGAATTCCTGCAATGGTTCTTTGTACATTTTAGTTTCCAGGTGATTATTCATCTTAGTTGCTCTTCTCTGATTTTTTTCCAAAGTGTCAGCATCTTTTTGTGGTATGGTGACCAAATCCAGTATTACAGGTGTGGTCTTACAAAGATTATATAAAGCGGTATTAATATTTCACATGATCTTGACTCTATTGTAGAAATGTGATAATATAATAAAGTTGTTCCTTGAAATTTCATGAGAATTTGCAAGATTGAAACATTCTCACAAGAAGATACAAGACAAGAATTTGGAGGCTGGGTAGATCAAAACTAGATGTGATTTGTCAATCTTGTTTGACTTGGACTGTCTTATTAATTGATAAATTGGTTGCCAGAAGATGTAAATTTGAGAAAACAGATCTTTCCAAGCTGATGTCATAGTTGCCAGGAACATTTGGGAGCAATCCCATAAAGATTCTAATCTACAGCAATTTAAATGTTGAAATGTCGCAGCCAGCACTTTGAACAAAGTATGTATCACTAACAAGGAGTTTTGGGAATTAAACACAGATCATTAATAGCTGTTCATTAGACTAATTCCTTCTTCTCGGTCCCTGGAGATCCTGGGTTGACATGTTGTCTGAACCTCATTTGCTGCCCAAATGGGAAAAATAACACATATCCTTTCCCAAGACATCATTAGTTTGACCCTGGAGCAGTACACTCACAAGTATCTTTTCCCTCCCATTTAATAGCAAACCAGGAAAATAACCATTTTCTGCCCTTTCAGAATGTCAAGTACCAGATGTTTGAGAAATCCAGCTCCATCTGTTACAATAGTAGGCTGAGGACTAAACACCAAACCTCCAAATATTGCCTGAACTTCAGACCTGAAAGTCTTACCTCAGTCTTATGTTCTTCACTTTTGAAATAATGTTGAAGTGGCTATCACACAGCAGTTAAAATTGTCCAGCTAAAGGTTTGGTACTTTGTCATCTTTCTGAATTGAAAGAGTGAAGTGAAAGAGCAACAAGAATTATTNAAGGTTTGGTACTTTGTCATCTTTCTGAATTGAAAGAGTGAAGTGAAAGAGCAACAAGAATTATTAGAGGGCTGGAGGATAAAACATACAAAAAAGATTTGCAGCAACTGGGTATGTCTAGTCTAATGAAAAGAAGGACTAGGGGAGATGTGATGGAAATGTTCCAATATTTGAGGAGCTTCTACAAAAATGAGGGGACAGGTCAAACTATTTTGCAAAGCACCAGAAGGCAAGACAAGAAACAATGGATGGAAACTAACCAAGGAGAGGAGCATCCTAGAACTAAGGAGAAATTTCCTAATGGTGAGAGTAATCAACCAGTGGAACAGCTTGCCTTTAGAAGGGTGTTTCATCAACTAGACAACCAGAAAAAGATTGTCCAGTTGAGACAACCATTTCAAAAAGAGACTGGACAACCATTTGTCTGAAATGGTATGGGTTTCCTGCTCGAACACAAAATTGGATTAGAAGACCCCAAGGTCTCTTCCAACTGTATTCTTCTAAGTTCTGAGTTTTGCTAAAGCTTTTGGTTTCAAAAGCAATGGTTTGCATATACCTCTTTGGACTCATTTGACACATTTGTAATGGCTTCTCCACTAAGAAACAAACAGCACCCAAGAACTATCTGCATCTGGAATGAAAATAATTTTGGTGACTTTTGAAAATAATTTGTGTCAAGACCTCAGTGCCTACCGGTAAATATTCAAAAGGTTATCAGCATCTCACAAAGTTTTAGTGAGATTTCATGAGATTTTGGCACTCTCAGGAATACATCACAAAGTCATGAAGATGTTGTTATCAAGAATGAAACATAACAGCTTTACATTTTCCCCTACCATTATCAAATTATTAAATTTACTTCTCCTAGATTTACTCTCCCACTCAGTTTTTTTTTTCTAGTCTGTTAATGCATGAATGCATCAGTGCTCTGCACAGGTGAGTATAAAAATGGAAAAAAAAAAGTTTACTACATTAGTGCTGAAATTCATTACATTTAAGATGCCACAATCCTCTTTTGGGGAAAAGTTAAAGATACTTGACAGGAAAGGACTTATGCATGGTTGTATGTATCTGTATGTTGAGCTATGCACAAATATAGAATATATAGAATTATACTGGGTAAGTTTCCTTCCATGAATATGCCTATGGAGTCCCATATGACCTCCATGTCGGGGGTATGTTGTGTTAAGTCCTTGGTGCTCTCTGAGTTGCTTGTTTTCTTGCTGACATTTCATTACCATAACTAGGTAACATCATCAGTACTAGTCAGTTTCCTAGCACTGATTATGTTACCTAGTAAGGGTAATGAAATCTCTGCAAGAAAACAAGCAAACTTAGAGAGCACCAAGGATCCCTCATTTCAAGCTACAAATATTCTCCTTTATTAATAAGCTGTGTTAGACTGGCATTTTTCCAAAACATTTCCTTATTGTATGTTTTGGCAACCTAAAAGAAGAATTAAGCTTTAATATATTCCTCATCATATTACAGCCCTGACACCAAGATTTTTTTCTGGTTATTATCTAACCTGTGATAAATAAATGAAACATAATATATATTATACTGTATATAAGGATGGTATATAAAATCATACATTGCAATGTCCTACCTGTCAATGAATACTTCAGCTTCAACCATAACAATACAAGAGCAAACAATAGATACAAACTCAAGGTTAACCGCACCAACCTTGATTGCAGGAAATACAATTTCAGCAACAGAGTGGTCAATGTCTGGAATACTCTCCCTGACTCTGTGGTTTCTTCCCCAAACCCCAAAAACTTTAATCTTAGATTGTCTCCTATTGACCTACCCCTTTCCTAAGAGGTCTGTAGGGGGTGTGCATAAGCGCACCAACGTGCCTACCATCCCTGTCCTGTTGTTTCTTTTATTTTTCTTATATTTATCCATGTATTCATAACAATGTTTTTACTTATACCTATTAACTTGTAAGCAATTGACAAACCAAATAAATAAATAAAATCACTGCTTAGAACTAGTGTGAATGTTGCTTTCTGTGCCGGATATGTGGAAGGCTTTATAAAGATGTATGTGTCCTGGAAAATAAACACTAAAGCCCTTATAGATTCAGAAGAATATAACTAAATTGTGCTTTCAACTCAATGGGATAGACCAGTTGTAACATGGAGATAGTCAAAATACAAAAGGAAAAATTAAGTATTTCCAGGAATATGATTAGATATAGACAAATGATACTTAAGAAACCATTTAATGCAACAATGTATTGCCATGAACTAATTCTGACTATCAGATTACTACTGATGATGATACATTTGCTCAAATTATAGCATGTAGGATAGAAATTTGATAATTTGTAGTTATTATGTGCAATAGGTATCTTATTTTTAGAGATCTTCTCGCTATAATGTGTAGAACATCAGCACCCACCCACCCTCCTGGAGAATGAAATATTTTGGGATAGAATATTTCCCCTAAAGGAGAACTAGGGAAAATGTTAAGGGAGACAGAAACCAGCCCCAGTTTCCCTGCCCTAAGCAGAAACTGAGGAGGCCAGAAATGGGCATTCAGAAAGACTGGGTCAGACAGAAACTCCACATAAGCAACAAGCCAAAGATTGACAAGATTAGCACAGACAAACACCTAGAATTTGCATTTTCCCTTTTGCCTATAGAGCCAGTCATGACCCCTAAATGACCCCATAGGGATCCAAATGGTATCAAACCCACCCACTCTCAACTCCATTCTGTCAGCTGCCCCAGAACCACACACTGCTGATATTTGTGTTTCATCAATNTAGGGATCCAAATGGTATCAAACCCACCCACTCTCAACTCCATTCTGCCAGCTGCCCCAGAACCACACACTGCTGATATTTGTGTTTCATCAATAAACCAACTTTCTTTCCAGTCAGTTTCTGTTTTATTCCCGGAGTGGACCTGGACCTGGTATTTTTCTTCCTACAAATATGCCTCTGAAAATCACATTTGTCTGACATTGGTGTTCCCATTGAGGAAAGGAAGGAAACATTGTGAAGGAAATATTGCACTCTAATTTTGATCAGATAATTTCTTTGTCAGATCTGGTAGTAGACTAGACCAGGGGTCCCCAATCTCCAGCCCATGGCCCTGTACTGGTCTGCAGCTTGTTTGAAACTGGGTCGCACAAGCAGTGTGTGAGTGTGAGTGTGTGAGCCTGTGAAGTTCCATTTGTGCAAGCAGCATACATGCAAAATCATTGCCTCTCTCTACCCCCTTCCACCACCACTGCTGTCAATCTGCAGAGCCAGAAAGGTTTAGGACTGCTGGACTAGATATGGCAAGTGACTGTTGATCAAACTGATAGCCTTTCAATCTTGGACAATCTATCATCCTTTCAATCTTGTACATTTGGCATGCAAAGTTCTACATTAAATTAGGCTGCTGTTCTAAGGCTTCACAAAATCATGAAGCAGACTCCTCATCCTGAAAAAAACTTATTTTTATTAGGCTTCCTCTCATTCATATCCAGCAAAGCCCAAGCCAGGCTGATATCTTCCATGTGCAATGCTATGCCAGAAAATACTTGGTAAAAAGTCATGAATGAACTAATTGTCTCCTGCAAACACCATTCCCTTTTCACTCCTCTTTATTCCTTATGGGAGAGTCCATTCACCATCCACCTGTACCTTTACTCCTGAGTTGACCCTTGTTCCTTAACTGTTCTCTTCTCCTGCAGCTCTGCACATGTACACACCGGGAACAGGCTCCAGCTATTCTGCCTCACTGATCTCCAACTCCAAAGACAGTTGTTAACTGTCAGACATCCCTGGCCCCATTTCTGCCTCCGACATAGAGTACTCACCAGAGCCTTCCCCCAGACTCCAGGACTGGCCCATGTTCCTCCCCAACCTCCTCACTGTCAGAATCCACTGGTAGGCCACAACAGCTACTTGTTCGTAGCCTAATTTGTTCTACCCAAATTCTCACCAGGAATTAGAAGAATAATGCCATTAAAAATTACTATGAAGCTGATAACAGCAAGACTATTGTATGCACAAAAATGGAAGGATACTTTGATTCCCACGTTGGATGAATGGTTGCAGAAGTTGATGAAGTTGGCTGAAATGGCAAAATTGACCACTTTGATGAAAGAAAAGAATATAAGTGCTTTTGTTTCTACGTGGAGACCACTTCTGAACTTCATGCTTGATGTGGAGAAGAATGAAACTCTGACTTTGGGATTTATCAATTAGACTGATATATCTTTTACAGAAATGGCTTGTTTATATTATGAAAAAGCAAAAAGTTGTGATTTGATGTTGATGTCTTATTTTACTATAAACAGGGTCAGAAGAAAACGTTTCTTTTTCTTTTCCTTATGTTTCATCACTTCCTCTTTCCCTTCTCCTCTCCCCCCCTGCTGTTTTCCTATTCATTTTGTATTTTGTATTTTACATTACTTTATAACTCAATAAAAATGTTAATGATAAAAAATAGTATAAAACTACCTATACCCCCATTTTAAATCTGTTGCTGAGGTTTTTTTTTATTATTATTCTTTTCTTTTTACTCGCAAATGAAGAGATTTAATTGTCTATTGTTAGTTTCCTTAACGTGTTTTGGAGGAAATGCAAAATTTTAAAAAAATGTTTTCAATAAACTAAGCAAAATTATCCAAAATGAAACTCATAGAGAAAACTATTATTCTTATGAATTGGGGTGATAACATGCTTAACTAAATTAGCTAAATCGACATGCTTGTTGAAATGCATGGAATTAACTGAAAATAGTGCTTCAAATTGCTCATTTGGCAGGGGTGTAAACTACAGCTTTAAAAGTATTAAGAGCTAGATTCTTATTCCTTTGTTTGAGCAGCTGCACTCTGCAAATAAGAATGGTGTATTCATTTGATAAAGGAAAACAAACCCCTAGAATACTTGTTTTGTGAAATAATATTGAAATCACAAATATACACTTTACAAATGTTTACATTTGTTAATTGCTTTTCCACAGTCTCTAAAAGGTTGGATTACACATTTATGCCCCCACCCCCAGCAGTGTAAAACAGCAGTTGAACTGGCTACTTTGTTTTCTATTTCTGATGTTGTAAGGTTCTAGTGATCCAATTTCTGTTTGCAACAAAATAACAGAATTGGAAGAGACCTTTGAGGTCTTCTAGTCCAACCCCCTCCTCAGGCAGGAGACCTATTCCACTTCAGATAAATGGTTGTCCAGTGTCTTCTTAAAAACCTCCAGTGTTGGAGGCAAGTTGTTCTACTAATTAATTGTTCACTGCAGGAAATTTCTCCTTCATTCTAGGTTGCTTCTCTCCTTGATTAGTTCCCATCCATTGCTTTTGTCCTGCCTTCAGATTCTTTGTTGAACAAGTTGATCCCATCTTCTTTGTGGTTTTAGTATGGAATTATTGCAACAGCAATAGCCTTAGACTTATATACCACTTTATAGTGCTTTACAGCCCTCTCTAAGTGGTTTGCATAGTCAGCATATTGCCCCAAACAATTTGGGTCCTCATTTTACCCACTTCGGAAGGATGGAAGGCTTGGTCAACTTGAGCTTGGTGGGATTTGATCTGCCAAATTGCAGGCAGCTGGCTATTAGCAGAAATAATTTGCAGTACTACACTCTAACCACTGTGTCATCAAAGCTTTATAATTAGTATGAAAATAACTCATATAAAACTTATAATGACACTTTATATCAATAAGTCTAAAAGTTCTTAGCTCCAAAATGTAGGTTACTACTAGGGACATCAATTGCTCTTGCAACCTTCCAATTCTTGCAGCTCAGATAGTTCCATCAGAGCAGAAGTGACATAGAATGACCAAAAGATGTCCTTTTCTTCTTTAGCTTTTATTTTAAACAAGAGAGATTATCCAAGTGCAATAATGAGCCATAAACTGCCTAGTGTCCCCATATGATGATTTACAATGTGTACAGTAGAGCCTTTTCAATGAGAGGTCCCTTCCTATGGAATAAAAATCCTAATTTTCCAAAATCCCAAATCTGATGAATGCAGATTCCTACAAGGGGCCAAGAGAAACCTTATGCAACACAAAAACATTTTACAAATGATGCCAATAATGCAATTAGTTTCATTTGCACAATGGTGACTTCAATATAATTAGAGATGGTAAGGAATTTCCAGAGATCGAAGAATTTATTCACTCTTGAGAACTCTTCTATCCACCTAGAGAAGGAAAGAAATGGAGCTTGTGGTATCTCCCTTCTTATTTTGTTTCCATGCACAATTGTACCTCCAGTTTTAATAATAGGTGGAAAGGATCCATAGGAAGAATATAGAATAGAATAGAATAGAATAGAATAGAATAGAACAGAACAGAACAGAACAGAACAGAACAGAATAGAATAGAATAGAATAGAATAGAATAGAACAGAACAGAATAGAATAGAATACTTTATTGGCCAAGTGTGATTGAACACACAAGGAATTTTTCTTTGGTGAATATGTTCGGTGCAAGTAAAGGAAAAAATACATTCATCAAGAATCATAAGATACAAACTTATTGATAGTCATAGGTTACTAATAAGCAAACAAATCATACTAGGAAAAAATAAAAATAATATAAATTGTACAGATACAAGCAGCATGGTTATAGTTATAAAAACAGATAGGTACTATGAAGGATGAGTGGAATAATAGTAATATAGTAAATAAGTTGACAGTGTTGTAGGAATTAGTTGTTTATAGCAGAGTTATGGCATTTGGGGAAAAATTGTCCTTGTGTCTCGTTGTTTTGGTATGCAGTGCTCTATTGCATCGTTTTGAGGGTAGAAGTTGAAACAATTTATGTCCAGGATGTGAGGGGTCTGTAGACTTTTCACAGCCCTCTTTTTGACTTGTGCAGTATATAGGTCCTCAATGGAAGGCAGGTTTGCAGTTCTAATTATCCGTTGAAGTTTGTGTCTGTCTTGTTTGGTTGCAGAGCCAAACTAGACCGTTATAAAGGTGTAGACTAGTTCTAGATATATAACTAGTTACATTAGTTAAAAATGAAACCTGAAGTAGACTGGCAGAACTAAGGCTTGCCGTCTGGCACATAATCCTTTGCCATTGTTTGTCATTCCAAACATTGGCCAACACAAAGGAAATGTCTCCTTGCTGATCTCTCCCAATGTCCTGTGGCTTTCAAGAGTTCACTGAGGAAATGGTGCATAGATTTGCTGATATGTAATACAGATTGCTTGAACTATTGGTTTTTGGTTTTAGTGCAAGAAATATCCAAAGGAGGAGTTTTTGTCTGTAATGTTTTTTTAATTAAAAAAGAAAAGGAAATGTAACTATATCACATTAATTAAGACACAGATATTAGAAAGATTTAGAATTTATCCTTCCCTGTCACCATTCTGAGGGATATCAATTCACTGTTAATGACCCTGGTGATTAAGAATTTTTATTATATTTCCTTGGCCAGAAATTAATTCCAATTATTAGCCCTATAAAAGCCCAACAGATTGATCAGAGTAAAATATGGTAATCTTCTGTGCAGATGCCACTCAGCCTGGTGGGGCTGATACAACAAAATGGATGTGTTGAATGTTCATAAGAAATCTTCAGCTTTCACATTTCTGTAATTGAATCACAGAATAAAACATCATTAAAGGAACAGTTTGATGGCTGATTCTATCTTGATTTATGATGACGTTAATTTGTCATTTAACTCCTGGAACTGACTGTTCATAATCTCTGACATTCAGAAGGTTATTTTGTTTTCCATTAAAAAACAATATTACCAAATATGAAATAGTGTGACTGAATCTGTGTATGAGAAAGAAATAGAGACAATTCTATTTTCCAAAGCACCTATGGGAAGGACAAGAAGCAATGGGTAAAAACTAATCAAGGAGAGAAGCAACCTAGGACTAAGGAGAAATTTCCTGACAGAACAATTAATCCATGGAATGAGCTACCTCCAGAAGTTGTGAATACTCCAACAGTAGACATTTTAAAGAAGAGATTAGATAACCATTTGTCTGAAATGGTATAGAGTTTCCTGCCTAAGCAGGGGGTTGGATTAGAAGACCTCGAAGGTCCCCTCCAACTCTGTTATTCTATTCTATAATCAGAAGGGAGAGAAATATTTATTTCCCAATATTTGTATGAGAGGAAAATATTTTTCTTCTGTTTTCATTTTGCTCCATGAATTTGCATGGATCAGAAATTACAGCACATCAACTAATAAAGGAAATTCTATTTCTAAAAAAATAAAGGTGCCCGATATGTAATACACTTAAAGTTATATCATTAAAATTAGCATCAAAAACTAAGGAAGATGATATCTTATAATTGCTTTTCTTACAGTACTTTCTTGTCCTCTGTGTTTTTCAGCATTGAGGTGAAATCAGATTGAGAAATAAAGAGAATATAAAATGCCAACTTCACTTCCACATAAGATCCTCTTTAAAAAAAAAAAAGCTCCCCTGTTTTTATTTTCCCTCAGCANAGAAATAAAGAGAATATAAAATGCCAACTTCACTTCCACATAAGATCCTCTTTAAAAAAAAAAAAGCTCCCCTGTTTTTATTTTCCCTCAGCATGAACCTCAACTGAGAGAGGTGGCATGTAAGTTTAATAAATAAATTAAAAAATGAAGTGAATGCAATTGTTACCCATCTATGGCCTTACAATCTACCTTGACTTCAGATTAGGGTATTCATTTATTTATTTATATCCCACCTTTTATAAATAAGACAACCAACATATCCAACATATATTTCTCCTTCTGTTCTCTCCACAACAACAACCCTATCGGAGATTAACTAGCTGAGAGAGATTAACTAGCCCAACAATCACCCATCTAGAACTCATGCTCTGTTGTTTTCTAGCCTGATGCCTTGATTTAATCACTAGATCAAACTAATTGTCTCTCTATATAAAGAAATTGATTTTGAGAGTTTGAACCAATGTAGATGCTATTCACACACAAGGACGTCCATTTTAAATTGAGAGGAACCAAACTGACTCAATATCTACATCCAAATTTATTAAAAATGTGAAATTAGTCCATGTGATGTTTTTAAGTGGTTGTTTGATTCATATCCAGCTTTTTAAATTAGTTTGATCATTATTATCATTCTAAATACTATCTCACTTATTTAGGGATCCTTTCCCCATCTAACTTCCCCCAAATTCTATGTGGATGTCCTTGGGATTTGAGGCAAAATGTTAAATTGTTTTTTTTCTCAACTTTTAATTCAATTTATTTTTTAAAATGTTATTTCTGGTCTTTAGAATATTTGCTAGCTTAATGATAACATATATTTGCCCATTTTACATTCAATTTATGGTTTTAATTTCAGATATCAATTTTATTTCAATTTCATGAAAAGTTAATAATAACAAAGAACAATAATAATGGCAAACTTTGGGTTTATCATAGGAAATAAACATAATAATGTGCCTCCCAACTGATGAAAAAAAATGCTATTTGTTATGAGAATTAAAAAGATCAGCACTTTGGAGCAACTGTTTTCTAATAAATTATTCTAAAAGAAGAGGACAATGTTCATAACATTGAAAATTACATCAAATCAACCTTAGTTGTTTAACATAAACAGGTAGAGGACATTATGCTGCTTATGAAATTAGATCTCCTTAATGCATTCAAGGAGCATGGTGCAAAAAATCATTTTAGAATTTATTGGTAGTTGAATATGGTACTTTCATTGGTAAATAAAGGAGATGCCCTGTGTAAATTTGTAATGAGCCATTAAAAAAGGTCAGAAAACCAAGTTTGTTAAAGCTTGAACATAATCAGAAAAGAAGAAATGCATCAGCCAAAAGAGAGGGCATAAATATTCATAAAAGTGTTACATGTAATTGGAATATAAAGGGTAATTTAAAAACACTTACTATTACGGGAACATAATGTATCTCTTGGGGAATACAGTGACCAGTGACTTTTCTGCCTACCCAAGACACTGCAGATGCTAATCATTAGTAATTTCCTCCACCTCCTCCTCCTCCACCTCCTCCTTTTTCTCTTCCTCCTCCTCTTTTCTCTTCCCCTTCTTTCCTTCTCCTCCTCTTCCTCCTCCTCCATCATCATCAATTCTCAGTAATATTTCTTTGCAAGGAAAATAAAAATGCTTTGTTTCTGATTGTTACCTTTGGCTCTCTCCACTTCTTTTCTTTTTTAGCATTCATTAAGGCTGTAGTTCATCTCTCCATTATTATTATGATCTAAAAATGATTGGAAAGTAGGTTTAGTGTAGTAATTAAGGCAGAGGTGGCAAACACGCACCCCGTGGGCCAGATGTGTCACACACTGGCCATGCCCAGTCCTGGTTTAGCAAAGAGGGGGGGAGTTGTGATACATCACGTGTCGATGTGTCATCATGAGTTTGACACCCCTGGATTACAGCATCAGTTTAGAGACCAGGAGACTGTGAGTTCTCCTCCCATCTTGGACACAAGCTATATAACCTTGGGCCACTAATTTTTCTTAGCTTGGGAAGGAGGTAGTGGCAATCCAGTGGTGGTATTCTACCAGTTCAGCCCAATTCTGGTGAGCCAGTAGCAGCAATGAGAAGCAGAAACCGAACCAGTTTTCTCCTCCATTCTGCTGTTGGGCCCATCCACCCACCTGGGCTCCCATATTCATCTTTATCCACTGAATTTGAAGTGCAGCTGCTTTGTGCACCACAGAATAGTGCTGTATGGCAGCTGCTGAAGCAACTGGGATCATGCAGGCTTGCAGGAGGTGAATTAGAATGGCTCTGTGCCTGTGCAAACACCTCTGCGCCTGTGCAAAGTGTGTGTTTGGTGCACCCATGCACACAAAGTGTGTGCATGCATGCAAATCACGCCCACCTAGCTATGCCCACTGAACCGGTGGCAAAAATATTTGAATCCCACCACTGTGCCAAACCATTTCATAAAAACCAGAAAACTTCAGGGACTTGGGCCTGTTATTCTCCATAACCTTCTGTGAAATAGCCCACATGAGCCTGGTAGGATCAAGCTCATATTCTGTGCAAAAAAATTCAGTATTATAGTGTCAGCTATTTGGTTGTGCTGCTCAGTGTATGCTCTTCCTGCCTGCAATTTATATTCTGATACTATAGTTTGAATATCTCTAAGACCTCTCTACACTCTCTGCATCTTAGGTCCTGCCCAATATGGTAGATCTTTGCTTTTACAGATCTGGTATTTAGTACCTGTTTTTGTACTGCTGTGATCAGTGTCTTTTAACCCATCTCTATCCAGTCATTGGTAGGTTTGTGCTATGTCTGCCACTTTAGCTACCTAACAGGATTATACCATATGCAAAGTCCTCTCTCATCATGGTACCTCCTCTGCCTGATCATCTTCCATGTCTGCTGTTGCCTCTCTCTCTCTCTTTTTATTTTTTTTCTCTCTCTCTCTTTTTCTTTTTCTTCTTTTTTCTCCCTTTTTTTCTTACACTTCTCCTTTCTTCTTTTATTTTTCCATCTATTTGCTTTTGTATTTTTTTCTATTTTATATTATAAACTAATAAAACTGTAAAATAGTTTAAAAAAATGTATTGTTACAGCTGCCAGCACCACTGTGTTGTTATAGCCTATCTTGTATGATACAAGGACAAAACAGATATATTGTCGAGCCCGAAATTGACATATATGCAGCCATTTTATTTAGCTCTATATCTTTATCATATATTCCTTTTCTTTCTTCTCTTTGCTGGTGCAAGTGGGGAGGGTTTCGGGCTCATTATATTCTTAAGGTGGGAGGTGGTGAGATAGTCAGGATTGTTTTGGCTCAGTGACTTTCTTTCCCATGGGAACAGAGGCTGCCTCTGATGAGATCTGGAGGTAGAGTTTGAAGACATTGGGAAATGTTGATTTCTTTTTGTTGGGGAATGTGACTTTTATGGGGTGTTTCTGATTTACAGTCCTATGTGGTGTAATTCTGGTTTGTATCAGATCTGGAATTACAACAGACTTTGCCAATTTGATACTTACCTGAATAAAAGAAATTTGTTTTGGAAGATGCACTTTGCTTATTTCTTTTTCAATGGGTTTCATCACTTGGTAACCTGACATATATATCTACATATTTGTCTGTCTGTCTGTCTGTCTGTCTGTCTGTCTGTCTGTCTGTCTATCTATCTATCTATCTATCTATCTATCTATCTATCTATCTATCTATCTACAAATATACACATAGCTACATAGCCACCAGAGGTGGTATTCAGCAGCTTCTGACCGGTTCTGGAGAACTGGTAGCAGAAATGTTGAGTTGTTCGGAGAACCAGCAAATCCTACCTCTGACTGGTCCTGCCCCCATCTATTCTCTACCTCCCACTGAGTCCCATATGACTGGCTGGGTCTTCTTTGGTTGCCCTGCACAGGAGAACAGAGCTGGAAAGCAGGTTAGTGCGGTGGGGAGGGAATGGGATTTTACAGTATCCTTCCCCTACCACACCCTCCAAGCTATGCCCACAAAACTGGTAGTTAAAAAAGAAATCAAATCCCACCACTGATAGCCACTATGTGTGTGTGTGTCTGTGTCTGTGTCTGTGTGTCTGTGTTGTGAAAGATGGACACCAACCTCACAAAAACAACCTCATGATCGATACAAAAGCTATGAGTGGTGCAAAAAGGCACGGAAAGAGACATGCTTGGCATTACAAGGCAAAATAAAAAGACCTGCACATGGATTAGAAAACAAATGAAAGTATACAATATCATTAAGAGAGTAAAAGAGTTGAAATGGAAATAGGCTGGTCATATAAAAAGAAGAACTGATGGTGAGTGGACCAAGGCAGTCATAGAATGGATCCCATTTGATCAAAAGTGTCCACAAAAGGGACCTAAAATAAGATGACACGATGACATCAGCATGTTTTGTGGGGTCCAATGACAAAAGAAAGTTTAGGACCATATTAGTTAAAAAGATGCAGAAGAAGCCTTAATCCTGCAGTGGATAGGCAATGGCTCATATCATGTAATTTGTATTTATTTACTTCCAGGATTGAAATAAATGTGATCATTGGATTTTGTGTTAAATTGTGGGGAATATATTTCCCCTCTATAAAGGAAATACTGAAATTTGTATACACCATTACTGTAGAAAGGAAGAGAAAGAATATTACTATACCTACTCACAGAGAGGCATATAAGTGAAGCAGATTACTACTGTCAATTAAACCTAATTAAATTCAAGTCTATCATTAAAATCACATCAAGTGGAAATCACCTTCTTTCGTACTTAGCTTTATATAAACACCATATTCTATAAAGCTTTATATAAACACTATTTTCAAATGTTACCAGCTTGTAAATCTGTAGCTTCATGAATAAACAAAATTGCTGGCAACCAATTTTATAAAAGTTATGTTAACAGTGATACAAATACAGCCATTGTCCTGCCAAAAACCAAAGAAAATCATATCCCACTGGAATGCAAAAAAAAACCCCAACAGACTGATAATTTTTACTTAATACAGGCAGGACAATACAGATCAATATTTTGCCAAGTGGTTTATATCGATATGTTATGCTGAATCCAATCTGGATGGGTCACTGGATCTAGGAGCTCAGAAAATAAAACCTCTGGTCCCAATGGCCATCCCAGATTGGATCCTGCAGCATTATCCTAGAACATGTATATTTACCTTCATTTGTGAGACATGTTATCAAGTATAGCATAAATAATCATAGTTCCATGGTCAATCTACTTTAGGGATCTTTAAAAATTGTCTCATTCCCCAGCCCTAATTTTAAGGTTTTTTTTCCCCTATTTCTATCAGTTGTTTATTCCTATTATTGCAAAAAAACATCTTGATAATTCAAGCATAAAAGTCTAGTGTTAATTGCGAGGCCATTGTACTAGAATATCTTGATGGACAAAAGAGGGAGAATCATATCTTGGTTCCTTTCCCATCTAACCTTGCTATATATTCCCTTTACATAATTGGATACATCATGTTCTAGAGCTAGCTCAGAAACAAGTTTCAGTCCTTATTTATGTCATGGGCAACATCGTACAATTGGCACTGATTTAGGTTGGCTTAAAAAAAATTGTGATTCCTGAAAGGATTGTATGAAGGGGAAATTTGATCAATTTACTGCGATAGGACCAAAGTTAAAGTCTTGAAAATATACAACATTGTGGCTTTTGCAAAACTGGCCACGACATACAACAGGTTCAATGTATATGGAGATTCTCAGTCATCCAGGTCATGGTTGTCCCAAAGGTGCTTTTTTTCAAGAGGCAACTGGACTTTTTGGTTTTTCTGTGAAGACATTTCACTTCTCATCCAAGTCGCTTCTTCAGCTCTTAGATGGGAAGCAAAATGTCTTCAAAGAAAAAAATGAAAAGTTCAGTTTCCTCTTGAAAAAAGCACTTTTGGGACAATAGGTCCAATATTCAAATATCCCTAAACTGCTTTCCAAGTTATGGAAAACCAAAACACATATCTAGAGAATGCCATACAGAAAGGACAGGAATCACATTGTCTCTTCAAGCCTTTAACAGTGAGTCCTGGACTTATGATTATAGCTTTCTGTTGCTAAGGGACACAACTGAATTTTCCTCCATTTTATGACCATTCTTGTCTCGGCTGTTAAGTCAATCACTACAGTTATTAAGTTAGTAACTTAGTCATTAAGTGAATCTGGCTTCTCCATTGACTTGGTTTGTTAGAAGGTCACAAAAGGGGAACATGTGACCCTGGGATAGTGCAACCATCATAAATATGAGTCAATTGTCAAGCGTCTGAATTTTGATTATGTGACCGGCTGGCCATGCTTACCCTCCCTCCCAGGAGTCTCCACATGGCCCATTTTGAATGCAGGTAAGTGCAGGATCCATGTGGAAGCTCTGGGAGGGTGAAAAATAGCCCTCCTGGAAGTTCTAGTAGGCCATGCCCACCATGGCTATGCCCACACAGCATCTGGGCGGAAAACCAGTTGTTGGGATTTTTGAATTCCACTCCTGGTTATATACCCAATCAGCAATTCACTATTTCTCAACCCAGTCAGCTCAATCTCTGCATTTATACCAATAGAATCTTGTACAAATCCTTTATTAGCACTTAGCAATAGTATTTTATAGTGCTTTACAGCCCTCTCAAAACAGTTTACAGAGTCAGCATATTGCCCGCAACAATCTGGGTCCACATTTTACCCACCTCAGAAGGATGGAAGACTGAGTCAACCTTGAGCCTGGTGAGATTCGATCTACCAAATTGTAGTAGGGGTAACTTGCAGTACTGCACTCTAACCACTGCGCCACCAAGGCTCCTTATTGATGGATCACCAATCTTTAAATTTTGGAGAAATATATTTCAGGTACCACAAGGTGGCTCAAATAGTGTACACAATGTTTAAACTCTATGGTGGTTTAATAAATTGAATTATTAGATAATAAAAGTTTTCTACCTCATGGAATTTTTTTTTCTGATAAATTTATTAGCAGGTGGAATACCTCCATTCTGCACAAGTTGGATTGCACCAGTTATTCACAGGAAGTTATATCAGACCTCGGTACCAATTGGGCCAAAACCAAGCTGTATAACATCTGTTCAGTTTCTTTAGGATATTCAGTTATTGTCTAAATCACACTTCAAAAAGTAGAGAAGTGCCTAAATGCCATGTGCATAAGCCAGATAGTGTTTAATTGCATTTTGTCTGTAAATTTTATATGACTTTTGAATTGCTATCATTTTAATATTAAATATTATTTTAATACTGATGTTTTTGAAATATTCATGGATTGATATTTTGGCCTGTACCAAATTCTCAACTTATTGCAGCAATAAATTACAGATTTATAAATGAGGATCATCAACAAGTAGCATTTTTAATGGATAGTTCCAATTAGCTGCTGTCAATCATCTGAATACAGTTTGGTTCTCATTGGCTCAGAATTAGGTAGTCTGAGCTCCAAAGTATTTCTTTTTTACCAAGAATTTCTCAACTCTTTTTCTCTCCTTGATGGATAGGCAAAGGAGAATGGAATAGCTAAAATAAATAGCTTTTAACCCTGTTTAAGTGTTACCAGGAAAAATACAGTTCCTTGAATGAAATAGCAGAGTTTACAACAATAGCAAATGAAAACATTGAAGTGCCAGAAGAAATTATGGGATGTTGATCTGTATTGCCACAATCCATCAACAGCAGCTATTCAAGACAATCAAGATTTGCCTGGGTGGACAAAATGTCAGAACAATCTCATGAAAAAGAAATTAATGAGAGACAGCTCACACTTGTTTGCAAGTGACATGCCTCTTTTCTTCACAGAAATGCAATACTGGATTGAACAGTGATAACAGAATAACAGAATTGGAAGGGACATTGGAGATGATCTAGTCTAACACCTTACATGAGCAGGAGACATATACCCCTTCAGACAAATAGCTGTTCAGTCTCTCCTTGAAAGCCTCAAGTGATGGGGCACCCACAACTTGTATAAAAAAAGAGGCTTAGATTCTAGAAAGAGTGCAGAGAAGAGCAACAAAGATTATTAGGGTATTAAAGGCTAAAACATATCAAGAACAGTTGCAGGAACTGGGCATGGCTAGTCTATTGAAGAGAAGGAGAACCCCTAGCTAAGATTCTGCACAGTTCAGAGAACCCCCAAATCCCACTCCTGGCTGGCCCTGCCCCTCCCAGGAGTCCCCATGCTGCCCGTTTTGTATACAGGTAACTGTAGGGTGCGCATGAAGGCCCAGAGAGCGTGAAAAATGGGCCTCCCAGAAGTTTTGGAAAGCCGAACATGGGCATGTTTCCAGCTTCCAGAGAGCCTCCAGAGCCCAGGGAGGCTGTTTTCGCCTTACTGGAGGCTTGAGGAAAGTCTCCAGAGCCCAGGAAGAGTTAACATCACCACCTGTCATGGTGCAGGAGGCCAACTAGACCACATCCACCATGGCCATGCCCACCCCAGCAACCAGGCAGAGAACCCTTTGCTAAAAACTTTGAAGCCCATCCCTGCATCACTATTCCTTAGTGATCACTGTTTAAAAGCAAGCCTGAGCTGCTGAGCTTATTGTGTAGTTATCATGATTAACAACTTAACCTAAACCCGTGAATTTATTTCTTTTCTTAAAAATATATATGGTGACTATTTCTAAAATTTGTAGAAACATATTCCCTTGTTTAATTGAGCACAGTTTGGTAGAGGGGAAAAATCAGATTCAGATAGCCTGAGTCCCTTGAATTATGAAAGAAGTAAAGAAAATGTATTCTATTCCCTATATACTTAATTTTATACAGGCAATCAAGCAACATTTTATTCAAGCTGGCAACAGAATAGTTACAGCTATGCCCTTTTGCTGTCTTGAAGACTTGTGTTCCTGAAAAGCTCAGTAATCATAGAATCATTTCAGTGTAAAAGCTTGTGTTCATTTTTCACTTGGGTTTGGTAGTTACTGGGGCTTCAAAAGTACAGAATTATTAGAGACTAATTTTACACACACACACACACAGAGAGAGAGAGAGAGAGAGAGAGAGAGAGAGAGAGAGAGAGAGAGAGNACACACACACACGCACACACACACACACAGAGAGAGAGAGAGAGAGAGAGAGAGAGAGGGAGAGAGAATCTAAGGTACAAATAGCCCTTGACTTGCAGTAGTTTATTTACTGATTGTTCAAAGTGACAATGGCACTGGGGAAAAAATAATAATTTTAGAGAAATCAGCCTCTTCTGAAAGTCCCAGAGGAGGAGGAGAAGGGGGGGGGGGNAAGTCCCAGAGGAGGAGGAGAAGGGGGGGGGGAGGAGAAGAAGAGGAAGAAGAATTCATATCATTTATCTACTTTTCTGTGAAGATCTGAAGAACAGAATATGAATATAGAGTTAGACTGAGGGTTAAATTCCTCTCATATATCATATCTTTTCTATTCTAGAATAAAATTGCAAAATACAATAAAGCCATTTCTGTTATTTTCCACTCAGAATGATGAATAATGTATGTAACCAATATGTATTGGTTCACCACCTTCCCTATTCCAATGTCTACTACTGGATAAATTTTGTCTTTTTTAGATAAATGTAATTAAATGAAATTGAATAGAGGTTGCATTGAAAATGCTTACAAAATCTCCATAATAAAATAATATATTTATTTGTTTGTTTGATTGATTTTTATACCATGCTTTTCAACATCTATTAGATGAAAGCAATTGTTTTTTTTCTCCCTCAATATGTTATACATGGTGGCAATGAGCCAGTATTGTTTATTTAGTTACATGTTTAATATTCAGCAACTCCTACCATTTAATCTTCTACATCAAGGAACACTCATTAGTTTAATTGAAGAATTAGAGTAAGATCAGCTTGCTGCATTTTTCAGTTCCTTCAGATAATTTTCAAACATTACTGAATGTGCACCTATAGAAAGAAAACAATTAAAGTGACTCTTAATGTTGCTCTCTTATGACTGTTGAGTTACATTGAGATTGATTGCATGTAGTTCTTCAGCAGATTGGTCAAACAGAACAAAAACACCTTATTATGACTATATTTAAATTCATGCCTGGTTCCCCTGGTTCCTTCTCATATACTGTAGGCAACAAACTCAGTTCTTGACACAAATATTCACCTTTATGTGACTCACCTAACTCACAGTACAATAGTTATGACTTTTAAAAAAGGGGCTTATGTTAAATCCGTTCCTCATTATGCTTTAAAAGGTCTTTGATTTACTCAACTAAGGCCCACTTCATTTAGCTCAAATGGAGACTATGATGAACAAATATGGGAAATACATACTGCCTTGTGTTCCATGGAATAAAAGTAAGTGTAATAAATAAATGTAACTCTCTCTCACTTTCCATGGATTTTGAAGTTTAGTTGGAGCTCAAAAATATGTGGGGAAGTTCAAATACAATAATATCTGAAACCTCTCTAGAGATGGTTCATCTCCCCACCCCACCCCCCGAAAGCAGTAATGTCAGCTTTTACGTAATGTGTCAGTTTCTTACATACATATTTATCAGCCAGTAATTTGCATGTATGACAAGGCCATGACATATACACCGTAAAGAAAGAAAGCCATGCAACCATAAACACAATTCCATGAAATTGCTTGCCAGCCTCAGTTGCAGTTTGCATGTTTTGGTTCTTCTTGCTAAGAAATCACTATGACTACCAATTTGAGAGCCTCTTAGCACAAAGACAGGAGAGGGAGAGGGAGAGAGAGAAAGAGGGAGGGAGGGAGCAAGAGAGAGGGAGAGGGAGAGGGAGAGAGAGAGATGCGTCAATGATTTGCCACAGCAGAGAAAAGCAACCTTTTGTGTCTGAACATTGTGGAAACTTATCAGAGAAAGCCGATCACTGGATTAAGATTTTGCGGGCTTTCCCTTACAGTTTGACAAAGACAGATTTTTTTAAAAAAATATATGATATATTAAAAATACTTTAGGGACTACACCATGTGTGAGTGAGTGTACATATCGTGGAAAATTATGTTGCCATCATTTAAAGTCATGACTGGAAGAGGCCCCAGGAACTGGAAGGAGATTGAGATGAAATATCACACAGAACTAGAAATTAAGTGAGGAGAATGATTTCAATTACGGTCCATGTGCAATGTAAGCACACAAAGGAATAAAGACTAAATCTTTATTTATGAAAGAGATTTAATTTCCTTACATTATGGGTGATCAAATGGACACGGGACTTGATGTGTTCTTCTTCCGTCTATCAAGATATTGACCGGAGGACAGGATGACAGTCTCAAGCAAGAACTGAATTTTGGATGTTCAGAAATAGAGATTAACCATAGTATTTTTTTTCTTTCAATCTAGAATATAAAAGAAAATCAAAATGTAATTGGCCCAACTTAGTTCCCAAGTGCAGAGAAGAGAGATCAAGTGCCAGCACTTGTTTAAAGAGTTTTGAAGTCCTTCCTTCCTTCCTCCCTTCCTTTCCCCCCTCCCTTTCCTCTTAAATACATATTCTGGAATGTCCTCACAGTCAACATTAAACATAACTTTTCTATTTTGATGTCTCTCTTGCATGAAGATATTTGCCATTTGGTTACCTCAGTTCAAATGTTGGATCAAGGAAAAATAGGCAATCAATAATCCTCCTTCCTTCTTTTCTTTCCTTCTTCCCTCCCTCCCACTTCTTCCTTCCTTCCTTCCTTCCTTCCTTCCTTCCTTCCTTCCTTCCTTCCTTCCTTCCTTCCTTCCTTCCTTCCCATCTTCTGTTCAAACTGTAACACATGAAACTTTGTAGATGAGAGGAAAACCTCCCTTGGCGGAGGGTGAAAGACAGAAAGTGTTCGATTAATGTCTTGCCTTTAAGTCCTAGTGGCAATTTATTACTTCACTACTGACCATTAAGAATTTGATGGCCTTTTACATTAGCCTTCAGAATCAAGAGACAAATTAAAAGAGAAAACTCAAGAATCAGGATTCCTGGAAACCATTCTCTTCAGTGATGTGATAATTCCCAAATAGTAACTGGGAAATACATATCTTGGCTGAAATTATTCTGATTTCAGGCTGGGAAAAAATAATCAAATCATGTTCTATTGGTAACTTTATGAAAATGTCTGTGTTGTTTTCTTATCAGTAATATGCAAGTTGTGTGCTATTTCCTTATTTTTCAGCTTAGACTAGGATCTCCCATTAATCCTGCAGCCATGATCATCTAAATGCTGCCACCTACTATGACAAACATGGACTACATCTTAGGACTAATTTCTGAAAGAACATTCACTTTTATATTTATTTATGTTTTTTATATGATTTCTGAACCTTTCTGAACATGTCCACAAATGCTGAAATCTTTTCAGGAGAGGAAAGAGAATAATTGGTAAAGGTCTCAGCTGAATCAAGATTTTTCCAGATGCTCATTTACAGAGCTAATATTCCAACTGAATTCAAATTTGCTTAAGGCCCTGTCCCACTGCACTTACGGATGCAAAGAGGATGTAAAACGTTAAAAAAAGCTTGCCATCTGTTAGTATTGAAATATGTTGGGAAAATGACTATGATAAACTGTGTATCATTGCATAATGTTTCATCACGCTCCTTTCCTGTCGGCACCATCGCCTGACTATTTCATAACCGCAACGCAGAAGTCTTTGAGCCCTTGTACAAAAATTTGTGAAGGATGATTTTCACGACTGTGTATGATGTAGAATCCGTGAACATACGAGCAGCAAATTTCTGTGTCCCGTTTTATCATCATTAAACACATCATGTATCTTCTTGCATACATTTGGGCATCCTACAACTTCAATTCTGCTGAGCTGAAAATGGAAAGAGGGAGGAAAAAAAGGTACACAAAGTCTAAACAGTGTTAGTAGCATGAAATAGAAAGGATGCCAGTGAACGGTTTGCATCGATATACATCCGTGGCATCCCTTTCTTTCCTTTAGGTGTACGTGATGCATCCGCTTCATCTGCTTTAATCCGTGTCGCAATTCTCACCATGAACCCTTCAGAGGTGTCATACCGCTTTCATCCGCTAGGCCTTCCTATGAATCACATTTAACATCCCGTTACATACAACCATGCCGTATTTTTTCATTCTTTTCCGTTCTGTTTGAAATTTTACATTTTTTGAGAGGTGATGAGCACATGGATTGGGCACAAAAGATTGTTCGTCTGCTGTGTCCTTTATGCATACGTTTTGCATCCGTCGGCCAGTGGGACCGGGCTTTTAAATATGGATCATATGTCTTTGGGAAAACCTGTGCAAGAAAAAGATAATTGTCAAAATCATCTCTTTCTTCCTTGGTGTTTTTTCCCCTTTGCTGGATTGAATTTATGAACATATGATCAATATTGTTATCAATGAATTTGCCTTAACCAAAGCATTTCAGAAGGCACATGAAGAAGTTTCACAATTTATCAAGTGTGTTATTGTCTATGCTACAAAGTATTGTTACTAATCTTAACCTTCTTGTATTACCTGTATCACTACTATTTGCAATTTGGGGGTTTGTGTATAGCCAAGACAACTCTGAGGAATATCCGGGGCTAACAGTTTGCCAAAGCTATTTCCTATTCTCCATCTGATATGCCTGAATTAATGGATGGATGAATAGCAAAAGATCAGAAAATTCAATGATAACATTATGGACTTATAACTGGAATCATTTTGAAGGATCTCTGATTTATTCTTAATTAATCCAGTATCATCAACAGCCTCCATGAAGAATGAAGACCATGTTCAGAAAAGGCCATGGACAGAGATATATAGATGTATCTTTTTTTCATATGTCATGTATGTAGATGTTAAAGACAAAGTTTTCCCCACCATATGGTGATGCACAGTGCACAGCATGAGCCTTCAAAGCAGAACAGAACACTTAACCTAATGATCCAATATTTCAGCAATTTCCAAAGATGAATCTAATCCATTTTCTGACAGTGAAAGTGTTATGCAAGCCATGATTCTGCTTTGAAGTTTATTATGTCTCTTTTAATAATAATAATGAACATGCTTTATTAAACCCTGTCCATCAACTGCACAAATGTAGTCACCTTCTAAAATGTATCAGCCCTCTGAGGTACTTCAGGTCAGAAACTAGAACATAAGAAATACCCTGATTTACAGACATACTACTTGGATCAATTCCCCACTTTTGTCATAAAGTTAAATAATTTCAATTTGTTCCACTCCTTTAGAACTCAACTTAATGAACTGTACAAATTACTAATGAAATTAAACTTTAGAGGAAACATGACAACACCATTATGCCTTCACTGTAGAGTATGAAGTAGAAAGAGGATTTTATATTCCTCTTTGTTTTTATTTATTTCACCATGTAAGAAATGTGATAATATGCTCAAACTAGCTTCTCAAGATTCAAGCCAATCCAGACATCCTTGGAATATAAGTGATCAAGAAGTTTGTTGATTCCAAGAACTATTTACATGTACCAATATTACTTAAGTTCAGAGCACCACAACAACGAAGAATGCTTCAGTTGCCACACCATAAAAGCAAACCAATAACTCATAAATGAATAAAATCAAACCAATAAGCCCTGGCATAATGAACAAGCAGCCAATGTCATCAATTTTCTCAAACTACAAAACATTTACAGAGACTTTTCCTCACATTCAAATAATAATGATGCTTCAGGGCTTTTGAAATGTTTTCTGAAATGCTCTGGAAAACTCTTTAGTTTTCAGCTTTTGAAAGATTTTCTTCTCTTTCTCTTCAATAGGGAAATGAATCATGATTTGCATATATTAAATATCTAATCTACCCATGGGTAGAAAAGGAATCTTACAGGCAATTACCAAAAAGAAAACAATGTATCTAGTCCAGAACAAAGGCTTATTGAGCATATTAATTAAAAAAGGAGTATAGGATCTCCAAAAAAAAAAAAATCTAAGCTAGATGAAAACTGGATCATCTTTGAGTTGGAAGTCACTGAAAATGTGGCAATATTGCAGAAAAGACTTGGAAGTTAAAAGTGAATCTCAAAAGGCAGTAACAGACTCCTTTCAAACTATTGCCAAGAATTACTCAGAAAAGCAAAATCAGTCTCACTTATTTTGGCTACATCATGCAGGGGGAATTTACTTTATGTCTGGAAGAGTTAGAGGTAAAATGAAACCAGGCTATCAAAGAACACCATGGCTGGACACCATCAAAGGTGACACCAGACAAAACATAAAACAACTAAAAAAAAGTAAGCAAGAATGGAAGATGTGGAGAGACCTGGTCTTAGAATTGCCAAGAATTGGACACTGCTGAATGGATATCATCATCATCATGAAAAGAGTTTGACTTCTGAAAAACCCCTCCCCCCAAATGAGACAAAAAGTAGTTGAAACATTTCTTTATTTTTAATCTTGTCTTTGGAATGAAAACATTTATTTATTTAACCCACCTTTTGCACTTTCCATCAAGGCTTCCTGAAAACAACTCTCCTTCAGAATGTCTGTCTGTCTGTCCGTCCATCCATCCATCCATCCATCCATCCATCCATCCATCCATCCATCCATCCATCCATCCATC